>ML264856.1:554-41779 GCA_005239495.1 Nicotiana undulata | reverse complement strand
ATATGGCCACTATGAGTTCCTTGTTATGTCATTTGGGCTGACCAATGCCCCGGCAACCTTCATGCACTTGATGCAGAGCGTATTTCGGTTGTATCTTGATACTTTCGTCATCGTATTCATTGACGACATCTTGGTATATTCTCAGTCCCGGGAGGACTATGAGTAGCACTTGAGGACCGTGCTTCAGACCTTGAGAGAGAAGAAGTTGTATGCAAAATTCTCTAAGTGTGAATTTTGGCTTGATTCTGTGGCATTCTTAGGCCATGTGGTATCTTCGGATGGGATCAAGGTAGATCTGAAGAAGGTGGAGGCAGTGCGGAGTTGGCCTAGACCGTCTTCAGCTACTGAGATCCGTAGTTTCCTTGGGTTGGCTGGGTATTATCGTCGTTTCGTGGAAAGATTTTCATCCATTTCAGCACCCATGACTAGATTGACCCAGAAGGGTGCACCTTTTATTTGGACTGAGGAGTGTGAGGAGAGCTTTTAGAAGCTCAATACAGCCCTGACTATAGCTCTAGTGTTAGTATTACCTACCGGTTCGGGGTCCTATACAGTCTATTGTGATGCTTCGAGGATTGGCTTGAGAGCGGTGTTGATGCAGGACGTTAGGGTGATTGCCTACGTGTCCAGACAGTTGAAGGTACATGAGAAAAATTACCATGTTCATGATCTTGAGTTGGCAGCGATTGTTCACGCCCTGAAGATTTGGCGTCCTTATATATACGGTGTTCCCTATGAGATATATACGGATCACCGGATTTTGCAGCACATTTTCAGGCAGAAGGATCTCAATTTGCGTCAGAGGAGGTGGTTGGAGTTACTCAAGGATTATGACATCACTATACTATACCATCCGGGAAAGGCCAATGTGGTGGCCGACGCCCTCAGTCGCCGGGCGGAGAGTTTGGGTAGTTTGGCATATCTTCGTGCAGCTGAGAGGCCCTTAGCCTTGGATGTTCAGTCTTTAGCCAGTCAGTTCGTGAGATTGGACCTTTATGAGCCTCACCGGGTATTTGCGTGTGTTGTTACTCGATCTTCTCTTTATGACCGCATTCGGGAGCGCTAGTATGATGACCCTGACCTTCGGGTCCTTCGGGATAGAGTTCGGCGGGATGGTGTCAGGGATATGACCATAGATGATGATGGTGTGTTGAGACTGCAGGACGGTATTTGTGTACCTGATGTAGATGGACTTCGGGGGTTGATTCTTGAGGAGGCCCATAGCTCGCGGTACTCCATCCATCCCGGTACCGCGAAGATGTATCATGATCTGAGACATCACTAATGGTGGCGGAGGATGAAAAAGGATATAGTGGAGTTCGTAGCCAGATGCCTCAATTGTCAGCAGGTCAAGTGTGAGCATCAGAGACCAGGAGGATTACTTCAGCAGATGAGGCTTCTAGAGTGGAAGTAGGAGCGGATCACCACGGATTTTGTGGTTGGACTTCCTCGGACTCTGAGGAAGTATGATGCTATTTGGGTGATTGTGGACCGGTTGACCAAGTCAGCCCATTTCATTCCAGTATTGACTACATACCCTTCTGAGAGGTTGGCCCAAATCTACGTGCGGGAGATAGTCCGGTTGCACGGTGTGCCGGTATCTATTATTTCAGACCGAGGTCCTCAGTTCACCTCGCATTTTTGGAGAGCCTTGCATGGTGAGTTGGGTACCCAGATTGATCTTAGTACAACGTTCCACCCTCAGATGGACGGCCAGTCCGAGCGCACGATTCAGATTCTGGAGGATATGCTTCATGCTTGTGTGATGGATTTTGGAGGATCATGGGATCAGTACTTGCCTCTTGCAGAGTTTGCTTATAATAACAGCTACCAGTCTAGCATTCAGATGGCGCCGTTTGAGGCTTTATATGGTAGATGGTGTCGGTCTCCAGTGGGATGGTTTGAGCTGGGTGAGGCCCGATTGTTGGGTACAGATTTGGTCCAGGATGCCTTGGACAAGGCGAAGGTGATTCAGGATAGACTACGCACATCCCCTAATAATTGCTTCTCCCATGCCTTATTATGTTAATGAAACTTGTCGGAGCGTTGAGCGGTGGAATTCAGAGTGATTTTGGTCATATAGTCCTTTAAGGTGAATTTCAACTTTAGAAATTGAGTTGTAGCTAGAGATGTGTGAAGACGGATCCGGAATGGAATTTCGTCGACTCCGTTAGCTCCGTTGAGAGATTTCGGGGTTAGGAGCGTGTTCGGAATATGTCTTCGAGGTCGGATGTAGATTTAGGCTTGAATTGGCGAAAGATAGAATTCCGACGATTTCGGCTGATAGGTGAGATTTTGGTATCGGACTCGGAATGGAATTCTGAAAGCGACAGCAGGTCCAGAATGTCATTTATGACCTGTGTGCAAAATTTGAGGTCATTCGGATGAGTTTAGACGTGTTTCGACGTCGAATGTGAATTCTTGAAAATTCCTAAGTTTTTAGGCTTGAATCTATGCATATTTGAGTATTTCGATATTATGGGACATGTTTTTAAGGCTCGGCCAAGTTCAAATAAGGTATTTGGGTTAGTTGGTAGGTTTGGTTGAGGTCTCGGGGCCCTCGGATGATTTTTGGATGCTCAACGGAGTGGTTTTGGATTTGATAAAACACCAGAATTTTTTGCTGCTGGTTTCCTTCTATGCGTTCGCGTAGAGTATGGTCCGAAAAACCGAATTCCGAACCGAACCGAATTAATTCGGTATTTCGATTTCGGTTTTTTCGGTATTTTGGTCTAATTCGGTATTAAATTTTCGGTATTTCGGTATTACAATTTTAAAACTTTGGTATACCGAATATACTAACATTTTAAGGACATTTTTTTTGGACCCTACCTATATCTACCCACCAAGTGCCCAGCCCAATTTAATTCCCATTCCCGTTGCCCCCCAAGCCCAACTGCCCAAGCCCAATATTCTTAGTCTTAGGCTATTGTGTTAGGCCATTTTAATTTGTAGCAATTAGCAAATTAGGTTGAACCAACGACTCTCTCATCTTCAGTTCTTCTTCTTCACCCACGCCGCAATCCTTTCCCTGAAGGAGCCAAACCACCAGAGAACACAAATAAGTAAGTAAACACCATCTCGACATGCTTGTGCTTTCTACACTCTACAGGGAATTTTTAAATCCATTTTGTCCCCTCATATCCACTGCAAATCCCAATCAAAACGAAATAATCCGAATTACCATCAACGTAATTAAATTAAAGGGATATCTTTGTTTATCCTATATACCATAAAGTCCCTTCATTGTTATGCTATTTCACATTGGGTTATAACCAGGCAATCAAATGTATGGCATGTGACAAAAATAGATGAAACCAATTCTTCGTATATAAATACACAAATCCATTTATGTTGTTCTCTTTGTCATCTCAATTCTTGAAACATAATATTCTTATTCTAATTCCAATTATCCCCTTTTCTTTCTTTGTGTATATAATGGCATAAACTGGAAGTTGAAAGTCTAGTATGGACTTAGTGGTTTTATATAAACATATATGAAATGGAACAGATCGAATTGTTTCCATATTGAATTTGTAAATCAGCTACTTGTGTCTCTATCTCTCCGGTTAATTCAAAGGATTGAGCAATAACTTAAAAATATCACTAACTAGAAGAATACATGCTAGTAAAAGTCTCAATTATGCGTTGTAATATATTGGTATATCAATTTGTACATTTCCATATGTCCTTCTACTTCAAATTTATTTACAAGTATATTTATATGTTTTATGTTTTTTGATATGTAAAGTTAATGTACTTCTGGTTCAGCAACATATGAGAAAGTTTCCCCTCACGGCAGTGTGGCACTGGATTTGGCAACATTTTAATTTTCGTTTGGTATACACATAACACAATTGAATAATTCATAAACCGAATACTTTACCGAAACTGTACCGAACCAAAATAATAAATACCGAACCGTACCGAAATAATTTGGTACGGTATTTGGTATATACAATTGATAAACCGAATACTGAAATACCGAACCGAAATTCTTAAATACCGAACCGAAATACTGAATGCCGACCCCTAGCGTAGAGGTCACCGCGTTCGCATAGAATAGTTTTGGGGCTTCAGTGTTTTCTTCTTCGCGTTCGCGGTCAACTGGACGCGAACGCATAGGTTGGTCAGGAAGCTCTTCGCGAATGCATTGAGTTCTTCGCGTTCGCATAGGCTTAGAGGGGGGTCCCAGGGGTCAGGGCAGTTACTCATCGCGTTCGCAGGTAGGGGACCGCGTTCGCGTAGTATCCGTGGGCCTGTTCTCTGCGTTCGCATGGCCTGTGTTGCGTTCGAGAAGGCCAATTGTGGGCCCAGTGAATTTTACTCTTCGCGTTCGCAGTGGCTCATCCGCGAACGCATAGAACAAATACCTGGGCAGACTATTAAATATCCAATTCGAAGGTTTAAGCCTATTTTCACCATTTTTGAATTGTGGGAGCTCGGGAGAGGCAATATTTGAGGGAATTTTCACCTGGGTATTCTTGGTAAGTGATTTCTAACCATCATAAGTTAATTTTCATGATTCTAATCCCAAATTCCACCCTTAACTTCGAGAATTTTGAGTAGAAACTTGGGAAAAAATGAAGAACCTTCTTAAACCAAATTTTGGGTTTTTGATTGAGTATTTGACCTCCACTTTGAGATATTTTTATATTGTTAAACTCATGGGGGAATGAGGGTTCGGGAAACGTAAATTTTACCCGATTCCGAGACGTGGGCCCGAGGGGCATTTTGGTCAAAATTCCTAATTTCGCGTATTAGCTTCGAATTAATTAGTTACTTTGATTTCTTGAAATGATATTTACAATATGCAATCGAATTGAATAGATTTGGGCCACCTGGAGTTGGATACTCGTGGCAAGAGAGCGGTACACAGTTGATTTACGCAGTCGAGGTAAGTGGCTTGCCTAGCTCTGTGTTGGGGATGTTTCCCTTAGGCATTTTAACTGATCTTTCACTATAAAAACCCCGTGTACGTGAGGTGACGGGTGTGTGCATGGGTTATTTTACTGGATTTCCTTCGTTCTTTCTATGGCATACCTCATTTTCCATTCTATTATTATTGTGATCGTTTTAAACTAAGTAGCAACTTAAGATTTAAACACGTCAACCGATTTTACCTGAATTTTCACTCACTACTACTATTTGAACCTCGATGAAGTATTTCACTGTATATTCCCTACTATTTCATAAACTATTGAATTACGCTGCATCCGATATACATCTTGCATAGCATATTTAAATTAGGACTACGGACCGAGATCCTGGAGCTTTCCCCCTGTATTGCATAGCATATTTAAATTGGGACTACGGACCGAGATCCGGGAGATTTTCCCCTGTACTGCATTGCATATTTACGTTGGGCCTACGGGCTGAGACCCGGGAGCATTCCCCCCGTATTGCATTGCACGATTATCTATTAAGTTATATGATGTGCTAAGTTGAGGGATACTTTACATTATTACTTCTAGCTTTATTTTAAATTTTCGTTAATTATTTCCATTTATTTGCAGGTGTTAAATTATAATTGTTCTATTTGCAAACTCAGTAAAGCCTCAATCTGACCTCGTCACTACTTGACTGGGGTTAGGCTTGGCACTTACTGAGTACCGAATGTGGAGTACTCACGCTCTTCTGTGCATGTTTTTTCCTATGTGCAGATCCAGGTACCAGTACGCAGTACCGAGGTTAGAAGCAATAATAGTTTTTTGGATACCGTGAGGTATTTCTGCCGCGTCCGCAGAACCTTCTGAGTCCCCTTCCTTATCCTAGTATAGTCATAGTACTTAGACATAAATACTTTCCAATTTCGTTGTATAGAGCTATAGTGTACAGCTTGTGACGTTGTTGATATTCTGGGTTTTGGGCAGAGTAAAGCTGTAAATGCCGAGCGACACAGTTTAATAGTATTTCTTTTGCTTTATCCTCTATTATTGTGTTGTTTTTACATCTTGATTTCCGCACATCTTAGTCTTACCTAGTCATAGAGACTAGGTGCCGTCACGAGACCCTACTGAGGGAAATTTGGGTCTTGACAGTTATACAATTGGGCCTTAACAACGTTCAACCCAACAGATCACTACCATCCCTTTATTATTGATCTACTAATCTCAGCCATTCTTTAAGTTATTGATCATTGCATATAAAGCCTCCATGTGTCCTATTTAGCTAATCTCCCTACACGTGTATTGTTTTACTAATACACTAGTATATCCTTTCCCAAATTATGTTCCGACCTTATTGGATATTATCAAAACCTAACAATCCTTTCCTCTTCAAAAAGACCTTGTCTCAAGGCCGTAGGTAGCAACAAATGTCAAAAATTGACTGCGGATATAACCCCAGTCCTCCCGTGTAACATCTTTAGGGCTAAGATTGCTCTGTTGGACAAGCACCTTCACGATCACAATGTTATTGAACTTTACCATCCTTCGCTGAAGAATTTCTAGTGGTTGTACCAGTACACGACCTTTACTATCGCACACCGGTGGCTGTTGTTGAGGTGTAATAGTTGGGTCTACTTTGCGTTGCAACTGGATATATGGAAAACATGATAGAGCTGAGAGCCCGGAGGTAAGTCGAAATGATAAGAAACAAATTCCACACGTTGCAGAACTTTGTTAGGTCCGTAATATTTAGCACTCAATTTTAAATTCCTTTTGACTACTTGAGATGTTTGCCTGTAAGGTTGTAGTTTAAGATAGACCTAATTCCCTTATGTTAAGACCCTATATGTTCGATGTTGATCTGCGTAGAACTTCATTCATGCTTGGGATTGAGAAAGGTAATCTTTAGATTTATAGCATCAATTGTCTTTGGGCTAAACAAACTCCCACCTGAGACTGAGTAGAATGAGGTAGTGACCCCAATGAAATATGTAGGGGTGGAAATCCATATATCGCCTGAAAGGATGTGGTCTTGAGGGAGCTGTGGTAGTTGGTATTATACCATCATTCAGCTAAGGGTAGACATTTCACCCACTGTTTAGGGTGTGAGAACACCGTTGCTTTTAGGTAGGATTCTAAGCACCTATTAAGCCTTTCCATCTGTCCATTTGTCAGGGAATGGTAAGTAGTGGATAATTTCAGTTGAGTGCCCATATTTCTAAATATTGTCTACCAAAATTGGCTAGTAAACACAGAGTCCTTGTCAGATACTATTGATTTTGGTAACCCATGCAGCCTATAGATTTCCTTTTAAGAATAACTCAGCCACATCCTAGGCTGTGTAAGGGTGTTTGAGGACTAGGAAGTGACCATATTTAGTCAGCCTTCTAATGGCACTCTTATGTCTTGAAGTGGGTAGTCCTTCTACAAAATCCATGGCTATGTCTTACCATGGTGACACGGGGATGGAGAGGGGTTGTAGAAGACCAATATGTGTCAGTTTTGACCCTTTGAATTCAACCTAGAATTCAGACTTCATGTTTAGCCAGAATAAAATCAGTTTCACCCTTTTATAAGTTCTCAGCTGCACTAAATGGCCCCCCTAAGGGTGACTGATGTAAGGCTTCAAATATTTTGGTCCTCAAATTTTTTCCTCTTCCTACCCATATTCTCTGCTCATATTTGATAATTCCCTGAGTGAAGGAATATTTAGGCTCGTTGTTAGGACTAGCAATGAGTTTTGCTAAGAGTTGCAAGGCCATGGGGTCATGCTCATAACTTTGAGTTATCTCCTGCATCCAAGTGGTATCCACAACCGAGATAACATTAGTTGTCGGTTCATCCTCCATCCTCCTGGATAATGCATCAACATCTCTGTTATCTGAGCCTGTCGTATACTGAACTTCATAGTCCAATCCTAGAAGCTTAGTCAACCCTTTTTGTTGCAAGGCTGTGTTAAACCTCTGCTCCAATAGGAATTTTAGACTGTGATGGTCAGTTCTGATGATAAGATGTCCCACCTTGTAGGTAATGTCACCACTTGTCTACAGCTGATAGAACAACCATAAACTATTTTTCGAATGTAGAAAGTCCTAGATGCTTGGGGGCTGGGACCTTGCTGAAAAAGGCAATTGGTCTCCCTTCTTATATAAGGGTTGCTCATATACCTTTATAGGAAGCAACGACCTCTACTATAAACATTTTGGAGAAGTCTACTAAAGCAAACACCGGCGAAAAAATCATTGCCTCCTTAAGGGACTGAAAGGCAATATCAGCTTCTTAGTCCCAGTGGAAAGCATTCTTTTTCAACAAGTTTGTTAGAGGTTTGCTGATTGTACCATAGGATTTGACAAATCTCCTATAGTACCGTGTCAGGCCTAAGAATCCCCTCAAGGCCTTGACTGATTTTGGTGTTGGCCATAACTTCAATTTAAGATGGGTCTACATAAACCCCTTCTCTAGTGATGATATATCCTAAATACTACACCTTGGGCTGTCCAAAGGCACATTTAGACAATTTGCACATAATCTTTCTTTCCTCAGAGTTTCTAGACCACTTTGAGATGGAACACATGTTCCCTGAGGTTGGCACAGTACACCAGGATATCGTCAAAGAAACTAAGACAAATTTCCTTAGGTAATCTCTGAACATATGATTCATCAAGGATTGGAAAGTAGTTGGTGCATTGGTTAAGCTAAAGGGCATGACTTTAAACTGATAGTGCCCTAAATGTGTTCTGAATGTTGTCTTAGGTTTATCCTCTTCTCTCATCCTGATTTTGTGCTACCTTGACTTCAGATCAATCTTTAAGTATATGCAAGATCCATTAGTTCATCCATTAAGTCATCTACTAAAGGGATAGGAAATTTATCTTTCACAGTCATGTTTCTCAACACCTTATAGTCTATACAAAATCTCCAGCTTCCATATTTCTTTTTAACCAACAATACATGGGAAGAAAATGGGAAATGACAAGCTTGTATGATGCCTTTGTTCAAAATCCCACTCACTTGTCTTTCAATTTCATTTTTTTTTGAAAGAAATTATACCTGTAAGGTCATGTCTGATGCTAACTGGGATTGAATTTGCTTTCAAGGGGATATGGTGGTCATGATTTCTTCCGGGAGGAAGTGATGTAGGCTCAGCAAATACATCAGGGAGTTGCTCCAAGGTTTGACTGATAGTTAGAGGTATCTCTGCACTTAACTTCTCTTATGTAGTTGATATAATGAATAGGTGAGCCAGATGGCTTGCTTCCCTTAGTAAGTAACATGTACCTGGTATTCAACAAAGTCCAACAGGACTGGATTGTGCCCCTTCATCTAATCTCGTCTCAGGATCATGCCATTTCCCCTTAGTCCCACTAACCTTACAGAATCTTCAAATATAACTCCATGTATTCTCCACTTGAAGTTAGGACAAAAGTGCCAGCTAATTAGGTGGTTTCTATTTGCCATAGCGACCCTCATAGCAACAGCTTCCTTGATCACACACCCTATTTTTCTGGCAATTTCCAAGTCTAGAAAACTGTGAGTACACTCTGAGTCTAAGAGGACAGTTATCTTATTTCTTTAGATTCATCCCTCAACTAAGTGGTGTTAGGAACCTCTATGCCTGATTGGGAATTTAAACTAATGGCTTCATCCACAATCTCCGATCCTTATGTTTTCATTTCTCAGCAACACCATCTTCTAAATACTCATTTTGCACCTCTTCAACCTGTTCTAGAGAAGCAGTCAGAGCATAGAGTTGCTTTGTTATGCACACATGGCCTAGAAAGTATTTATTACCACATTTGTAACATAACCCTTGTGCCCTTATTGACTTAAAAAACCTACTCCCTTGGTTATCAGTATTAGGAATTGTTGAAGGCTTTGTGTTAGTAGTGGTTGTAAGGGTAGACAAGCTTGTTCCCTTGTTTCAAGCTGCCTTTCTCTTCCTATTCCAAGTATCAATCACCCTATCCTGATGTCGAGCCTTCTCTACTGCTTGACTCAAGGTAAATGGATTAAGCATTTTGACAGTATACCTAATCCCCTCCTTGATTCCTCCCCACAAAGAATTCTAAGAAGAAATCTTCATGAATGGTAGGGTTTCTGATTGAAACCCAAGCCTATAAATCTTCAATTTTTTCTAGGTACTCATTAATTGTGCCTCTTTGTCAAATATTCTTAAATGCTCATATTAAATTGAATTTACTATTCGTAGCATCTTGTAATCTCTTGCATATTTCTTCACAAAAATCTTGCCAGCTAATATTACCTCTGCTTAAATAATAGAAAAAAATGCCATGCTTCATCTTTCCCAATAAGATGGAGAATTGCTTCCTCTAACTTTCCCCCCTGATCAATTATGTGATTATGGTGGAAGAACCTTTTGCATCTCCTCAGCCACGAGCTGTGATATGCTCCACTTGTACCATCGAAATATGGAAATTCGACCTTCTAGCTGAAGCTGTTATGATGAGATCTCTCCATTGCCATAGGTGGAGCAAGTTGATCTCCCCTTTGTCTACTGCCTGACCCTTTGAGATTTGGGCCATTTGCTGGAGCACTACCCAAAATTCCTACCTGAGTGTATCCCATCTTGTCTATCAATGGATCAACTTTCCTTTCCAAGTTTGGCATCATGGTCTCATTCTTCCTGCTAGTTTTTAGAATGTGATTTGTAGTTGATTTTCCATTTTCTTACAATTTTCCGCCATTGTTCTTGTTCGAGTTTATGTAACTGTCTTTTTTGTTGGGCCAGGAGTGGGCTTTGATACCAATTGTAAAACTCAAAGAATAAAAGAGAAATATTGACACAAACAAGTTTTATTATTAAATTGAAAGTCTCAATCGATAGTATAACAATTATTGAATCACTACTAGTCACAAAGTTTTGACTCCATTGATGAGCTTCCATCTGAAATGAAGAAGAAAATGATGAGAATTGAGGAAGGAGAGTAGAAGGATCGAGTGAGAAAAGAGAGGGAAGAGGTGTAACAGAATTTATCGGTCCAAAAACTGCTTGTTAGGTCCAGCTGTGAAGGTTGTTATACAGTTGGGCCTTAACAACTTTTTGCCCAATAAATCACACCGACCCTTTATTATTGATCTACTAATCTGAGTCATTCTTTAAGTTGCTTATCCTTGCATCTAAAGTCTTCACGTGTCCTCCTTTAGCTAATCTCCCTACACGCGTATTGTCTTACTAATACACTAATATCTCCTTTCCCAAATCATTTCCCGACCTTATTTGATATTATCAAATCCTAACACCTCAACACCCGCCCCCACCCCTTAACCCAAACTCCCCATCCCTACCCCCCAAACCACCCCACACTACCCAGCCCAACTCCCCACCCTACCCTCGCCCCCATCGCCCACTTCATCCCATAATATTTGTCTAAATTATATATTTTTCAATTTTTTTTGCTCACTAATCAAATACTAAAAAATATTTTTAGGAAAAAGATTTTCACAAACATGAAAAAACAAGTAATAAAGACACTTATTATTTGAAAATATTTTACTCTATAACACACCCTAAAGTAATATCTCAACAAAGAAAAGTAAAATACAAAACATATCCAATCATGACCAGTTGCTAAAAATTGAAATTTTTTATCATTAAGGATAAAACCTTCGCAAAAATCGAAGAATCACTTTTAAATTTCTTTACTTAATACTGTACTTTAAGAAAATTTCGAGCGATTTGTTTATTCATTTTTTAATTTATTTTCAACTTTAATTCAAACTTTACTCTAGTCACTTTCAATTGTTGTAGTCAGATACAACTTTTCTACGGTAATTCTCTAACGAGTTAATAAAGATTAACCTCTTATAATAATTTAGACTAACATTAATGTACTTGAAAAAAGAAACAAAAAATTATCTACTATACAGTTGTAGTAATAGATTTAAATGTTCTATATTAAGATGCTTTTATTGTCGCAATTTGTTATTTATTTACTTTATTTACGTTGCACAAAATATTGCATACACCACTGCTGGTTGGAACACACTGTTTGAAAAAACTAATGAAATTTAACATTTAATTATTCATTTCTTACATTTTATGTGTATATAGCCACAAATTAAATTTTAAAGTAATAATGGGAGGTAGAATAGGACGAAGGGCGTATTCGGTAAGCTAAGATAACCCGAAAATCCCAAAAACCATGGAATACCCAAAGATCTTTTGTTTTTCCACCCCACACACACACCAGCCGATATCATCCAAAAGCGGTGAATACACGCCTTGCACATGCTTCCTTCTCAATAAACCTCCTCTCTCTGTGGATCGCTCTGTTTTCCTAATTTCTTTCCCTTTAAAAATTTCACACAATTTCGCCAACCACTCATTTTATTTCCTTGCCCATAGCTCAAGCAAAAACCCTAAAACATAATCCAACCGTAATTCTCCTTTCAAAATTGGTATTTTTTCTACAAAGCAGCATTTGCATTCGAATTCGACTTCAAATTCAAAATCCGACCATGGGGTAAAGAAGAAAAATAAGATATATAGGCGCGATGGAGTGGGACAGTAACTCGGATTTGAGCGGAGAAGATGATGATGTGATTGAGGAAGAAGTCGACGACGATTTAGACGAGGATGGGGAGAAGCTAGGGTTTATGTTAAGTGGTGGCGGTGCGGCCTTGCCTTTCCCTATTGACTCGCTTCTGCAACCGGCGCCCTGTGGTTTTGTTGTCACCGATGCTTTAGAGCCGGACCATCCGATTATATATGTCAATTCTGTCTTTGAGATGGTCACTGGTTACCGTGCTGAAGAAGTCCTTGGCCGCAACTGGTAATTTTTTCGTGTTTCTACTTTCTGTACTTTGAACTATAATTATATCTAGCTTCCTAGTTTGTTGTATATTTGTTTTTTTCTCTTTGATTTTCAGAATTTTGTTTGTTAAAACTTCATTTCAATCAAGCTTATAGGGAATTATAGCTATTAAAACCTACTGATACCAGATTAAGTTAGGATATACATTTTTTTTATTGACGGTGGTGGCCATGCCAGCTTGCGTGCTCCATGACTGTTCTGTGAGATACCTGCTACTTCCCCATCAGCACAGCCCACCAAGGCCTAGGCAAATGGTTATTCGACTGCTTGGGATCTGAACTTCAGACTTCATGGTTCTTATCCCACTTCATTGACCGTTGGGAGCTAGTTACAATATGCATATTGTAACATGCATCAGTGACTTTTATGGTTTGGTGCCCATTGTAGTTAGTTTTTGTTAATGCATAATATAAATTTAGTGTCTTAGTCTTAGTGTTTAGCTGCAAATTTTCAACTTAATCTATTATATGTGCAGTTAAATTTCAAGTGATTGAATTAAAGCATGACAAATTTATCAAGTTATGGGAATGATAATTTAGGCTGTGTTTGTTTCGGCAAGGATTGATAAACCAGTTGAGTCAGAATGACAGATGTAGTTAATTTCTACTGCTTGATTCTAAAGCGGAGAAAGATTAGGTCATTAGGAGAACGCATGCAAATTATTATGCTTTTTTTTCTTCAGTAGATGAGTAAAGGTCTACTTGTATGCTTAAAAAAGAGAACTATAGGTTCCTTGAAGTTCACCAGCTGTTACTGTGTGGACTGACTTAACTTTTAGTTAACCTTTTTTTTTTTTTGGTTTATACCTTTGTTACAACGAATCGACCGGGGGGTTGGGGGTTGTGATGTAGGTAGGAAACCGAATTTATTATTTTGTCCTTTTTTTATATTGGAATTTGGAAAGTAAAATCTAGTACAAAGGTGTACTATGTGTTTTTTGATGAACTAATTATATTTTCATAGAAAGGTGTACTAGGTGTTCTATCTTGAAGCAATAGCTGCTTACATTTTTAGACTTATAGCCCGTTTGGCCAAGCTGCAAAAATCAGCTTATTTTGAGAAGTGCTTTTTCTCAAAAGTTCTTTTCTCAAAAGTACTTTTATTGAGAAGCAATTTGTGTTTGGCTAATTAATTTGAAAAGAACTTCTGAGCAACAATTAGTGTTTGGCCGAACTTTTAAAATGCTTCTAAGTGTATTTTTCTCAAAAGTGCTTTTCAAAAAAATGCTTTTGGAGAGAAGCTATTGTTTTCTGCTTCTGCTCAAAAGCACTTTTTTTTCTTCCAAAAGCTTGGCCAAACACTTCAACTTTGCAAAAAAAAAAAAAAAACTTTTTTGTAAAAAAAAAGTGCTTCTAGAATTGGAGAAGCTTGGCCAAACAGGTTATTAGAGAAATGATGGGACTAGTGAAGATCTGGTATTGTCACATTTTGGGTATTCAAGGGAAAATGTAGCAGAAGAAAATGGAGCACCAATGCTGATCAATGGCAAAGGGGAATTGGAAAAATACCTTTACCTTACTGGGAGTATTTCGATGTCTGATTCCATTGTGGAGCGTTTTCAATGCCTGATTCCATTCTTTCTATTTTTATATCCTGAAGAACCACAGGCTTGTGATGGTCCTTAAAACGGTCCCTACAGGGCAAGTGAACCTTGAGGCACAAATCATAGTTGGATCATATCCTTGGACATTTATTTAAGGTGCTGGGCAGCTGTAAAAGTTCAGGACTAACAATTGTAAGTCAGAGTAATCAAAAGCGAAAAGCATAAAGAAGCGCCAATGGTGCTGAAGCTTTAAGCGAAGTGCAACTAAAGCGTGAGCTTTGGCGAAGGAAAGCATCAGTGAAGAAAAATAAAAAATAGAGATGTAATGCAAGAAAATGCAGCTATAGACACAAATAATAAGTATTTGGATAAAAGAATGAAGAACTATAATTAAGTTGTTCCTCTAAGTCATTAAGCACTTCTGTTGTCATTTAACAGAAGTAACATCAAATTGAAATTAATACTTTAATATCCTTCTAAAAAAAAATTAATACTTTAATAAGGGTGACTGTCTTTTGAAATAATGATTAAATTTAGGCCCAAGGGAAACTTCCAATCTCCAACATTGAGCTTATGGTAGACGTACATTTTGGCCTAAATCTTGATAAATTTTAGTTGTTCTAATGGCAATTACACACTTGAAGATGTGCTTATTCATCAAAAGCATAGCTCCTCTAGATGGTCTGTATATATTGTGGCAATTAGCAAAAATATTGATCACCACATACACATAAAATGCAAAAAATGGAGCTGTCCTCGATTTTATTACGTGTTTGCAGCCTAAGTATTTGTCTTCATGTTGTGACTGCAGAAAAGGGTTTTAACCTGTAATATTCTTGATTTACAACAGTCTAAAATCAGTTCATACACGAATCCTAGAAGGAAATGTCATTTTGGGGGATTAAATGACTTAGAAGTAGGTTTATCCTAGAAAAAATTAACCAAGCAAATTTCCCACCACCATGCCTCGGCCCCACCCCCAATGAAACAGAGAAAAATAAAGATTCCCCTTGTTAATGCTATTTTTTCCATATCTAGGATAAGGTAATCAGTTTCTTCTAAATTAAAGTTCTGGCTGCTAAAGTTGCTGGTTTGTAACTTGTCTTTGGTTAAAGTTCATCCTAGGCAGAGTGGAGATTGGATGAAGTGCTTGTATATTTTCTAGGTGCTGCTTAGGTCTCAAAATTTCTTCAATATTGCAGATAAAGTTTTTGAGTCCTGTCTAGATCTTGTGGATGACTGAGAACCCAAATGGAAAAGTTGAGGGGCGATACATAACTTCTGATGTTTTCTTGAGCACAAGAGAAGTTCTTCTATGTTGTTAACTCATAGCAAAATTTAGTGCCAACAGTGTTTGTTTTGATTTTGCATTAACCCTTTTCTTTTGGAAACGAAAAAAGGGGCAGCCGGTGCACAAGGCATCCCGCATTCACACAGGATCGCAACCCAAGGGTGTGATGTAGACAACCTACCCTAATGCAATTTAACAAGTACTATGACATGTTTAGACCACAAGTTTCGAAAGAATTTGAGCCACACAAATGTTACAGTTTGTTTATTATCTCAACCTCCAACGGTCTTTATTTCTTTGTTAAACTCTATGCCAAGTCAAATATGTTCACATAGACAGAGGGAATATCTCAATAGGGCGTATGACTGGATCGTGGGAATTAGTGTTGGGAGTGTAACCTGGCGATGGATTTAACTGAATTCAGTGGCAGTAATCTGCGCACATTACATTTGATTTGGAAGTTTTTAAAGTTCATCTCCTTCACCAAGGTTGCACTTATTAAATTGTCACAGTCAGTTCCATCAGCTACCAAAGCGCACACCCTTCACCAAATCCTACACCTAGTGTAGAAATATTGTGTCTCTGTCAGCTCTTCTTCTTCACTCTAAGACTCTTCTAATCATCAATCCTTCATTTACGTCCTTATCTTTCTCAATTCCTTTTTCAACCAAGCAGCCATATGCAACATTAACATCACCTTAGATTACTTACGCTTGGTTCCTTATTTTTGTTTGATAAGGTAAATAATTGGAAAACCCTGTATACAAGTCGTATACCAAAAAGTAAAGAACCTACACCACAATATGGCTCTCTACAAAAGAAAATCACCTTTGATTATTTACTCTTGGTCCTTAATTTCTCTTGGTTCCTTAATACCTCCTCTACGAAAGAATCATCTTTTTCTAATGAAGTTACATCAACACATAAGTCAATCTCATCCTCAAGTAAACACAACTTCACAAGTGGAATCACATGTAAATATTCCCAATGAGTCAGCACCACATTTATCATGATTAGAATCCATACCTTTTAATGAACTACTCACACATAAGGAGGCTTCATTCTCCAATTAATTACATGGCACACTTTGAAAAGCATTGTCACAAAAAAAAATATTAACTGTAGCCAAGTTACCTTGATCTTTCCCATGAACTTTATATTTACCTTTGTCACATTAGAAGCGTGGGATGGGGTACCTTTGTTGTAGCATAATCTTCTCTGTAGTTGCCAAGGATGCCTCTAGAATCATTTGAAGAACCTTTCACGTCATCTTCAATGACTTGTCTTCAACACGTGACATGGGAGACTTACCACGGCTAAGCATTTGTTTCAAGAAACTTACCCTTTGATTCTTTTATCACATATTTCTTGGGCCATTCCAGCTTCTCATTTGTGCTCTTAGTATATTCAAGTTATTCCTTAACTGTACGTTCTTTACCCTCCTCAATGTGTGCTCATTGAAATCACTTCTTCCTTGCTCCTCAAGTGTAACTCATGAGAATAACATTCTTAATTAGAGTCATCTCATGGTCTATGTGGTTCCTCACTATTTTATCCCCACCTTTCAACTCCATAGCCATCCACACAATAGGTATCGTCTTTTATAATCATTGTGGAGTATACTTTTCTTGCTTATTGCTTTACTCCTCCCAACTCCATAAAACACGTACCTCCTAACTTCCTTTGAATCTGTAAAAGACGTGCGTTATAACAAATAAAATTGGTTAGCATCAAGGACTTCACAAGTTAGTCCCTTACATGTATTACCCAAGAGATATCCCCTCAAACCCCCGTATTTGCACTCAAGATCATATTATTCACTCTCTTAAACTCACCGCTCTTGCTTGATACCAATTGACGATGGAAAATAATCTTACGGTGTTTCAAAGATGGAGAACCTAACAACCCTCAAGAACGCCTTTGAACATGAAGAACATAAGATAAATGATAGGTAGGATAAGACCAATTAGATTAGGAATGACACTATCAAGTAATTGGAAACTCGATTCCTTGTAATCACAATCTAATGACCTAATCCAAATTCGGGGAAGAAAGAATGGAGGAACCAAGCTAATGAAGCAATTAGCTAACCACAAGCAAAGTAACTTGAAACCCACTAATTAGCATTCAGATACAAGGTTTAATCCGAAGGAGGACGAAAAGTAAACTCATACATTGAAAACTTGCTAGAAGAATGTGAGTTGAGATTCAATTGAAGATATAAAGGTGAATTCGACTAAAGGGTTCTTTCATAAGAGAAATCAAAACATCATAAACTAAACCCTAACCTGAAAGACTTACGCTTTCTATGCCAAGGTAATGGGCCAAGCCCAAATACAAAATAAAGAAGATCCTAAATAATTTCGTAGACTGTGTGACCCAAGGGTGGCCATGGGACACAAGTGATTTGGTCATTAGAATAATATTTTCTGAAGTTCAAGAGCTAGTGAACTTATTCAATGCCTTGGTCAAATGTGTCAAACCCTTTCCAACCTTCAGTCAAACTTGGTCAACTCGTCGTTGAGTCCTCTGGTGTTCTTAAATGGTGTTAAACCATGACCATGTTGTTGTCAGGGAGAGAGAGCAAGAAAGGTAGATGGACACTTTTGAAAGATATAACAGGTTAGTTGATATCTTTGCCTTGAGCTTGGTTCAAATGGCGTTGGGGCCTTCTGTTAATGTTGAGCTAAGTTGAGCCTGAGACAAGTTGGGCTAGGGTAGCTAACTATTCACCAAGAATAAGCCCTTGTTGAAACTGCAGCTGTATCAGTAGTGATCTTGATCAATCGTTCAAAGGATAGTTTTTACATCCTCACATTCCTAAAATTTTCTTATGCGATTTCTCTTGGGGTGCCGGAGTGAACTGAAATAAGTTCAAATTTCTCCTATTTGATTGTTTCCAAAAGCAAATAAATGGTTCTTAACAGTTGATGAACTTTTTCCTTCTGAATTATCACCTCCTAACTGGTTTGACATATATTGGAAATATTCCTATGGGTAGTCAAATGAATCAAGGACTGGTCTTCACCTGATATTAAAAGATAATATGGGTCTAGTTGACTTAGCCATCTATTTGTTACATGAGAATAGTGATCCATAAAACCAATCAAAAAGGTACTGATCTATAAAGCTTATCTAGAAAAGAACACTGACCCATAACTTACGTGTCTTGCTAAAGTTTTAGTTTGTTGCAGCAAATAGATGTATAAGGCTGGTGGTTTTTACGTTACTAATCTTTAGGTCAGTGTTGTTACATTATGACATGTTCTCTATTTTCCCATTTTCTTGGTCTCTTGGATTTTCCTCTTTTAAGGGTGGGTAGACACATTAGTATTTAAGATGAGATGAATGAGGACATATTCACACTAATCCTACAAAAATAGGATTAAGTACGTTAATGTTGGGAACTATGAAATGGTATGTGGATGAGTGCTGAGGCAGGGTCAGTGAGGATCTAGATAGTGTGAAGACGTTTTTTGTCTGGAACTGCCTTTATATTTAAATTCTTCTTCTATTCCCAGTTTGCCACAGATTATCCTGTTGAAAACCAACTCTGTTGCATCTTGCTTCATCTATTTTCTTAAGAACCTGAATCAGGTAAAGCTTAATTATCTTTATGGTTATCGTTCCCCAAACTGATTTTCTGCTACGAAGACGTGGGCTTTCTCGTGTGCAACAACAACTTCGCTTTCTTGTGTATTTGGATGATACACGTCTTTTCTTTTTCTGCAATAATACAATTAACTGCAGCCCTCCAAATGCCAGCAGCACATAAAATAAAAGAAAAAGAAAATAAAGGAAGTTGTCATTAGGAAAACAGGGGAACGGAACATCTTTTAGTAAATGAAAGAAGAGAAAAGTGTTGGGGAAGAGGTAGGTGTTGGAAATCAGAAGGGTTGTAGGATTCTGAGTCGCTTGCTTAGTGCTATCAGTGTACATTATAAGCAGCTGTTAACGACATGATTTAAATGTTCACGTGGAATGCCGATTACAACTATACAGTGAATCGTCTTGAACTCTGACTGATTATTTCTACTTCTCTCAGTAAATGTGGTGTCTCTTCATAGTTGTGAAAGGACTGAGGGTACGTTTGGTTACAAGTATTAGGCAAATAATCCATGTATATAAATCTGTATTGGATTTATACTACGTTTGGTTACCACTTCAATTTTGGTTCAGCTAATACCTATTTATTTTTTGTTGATGAACTATCTGTGATTTAACTATACGATAATTTAGTGAGAAATACAAGAAGTACAAGAACATGTAGTTGGGATCTTACCGGTAGGGCAATCTTCTCTTATGGCCTTCACCCCCCGCCCGGAAATAGAGAACCAAGCCCCTTTCTGATCCATTTATTTCTGCAAGCAGGGAGGATCCAGAGCGTTGCCCCCTCCTATTCGAGGTTTTTCCTCGCCCCACAAGCACCCAACCTTCCTTTTAAGAACAATTTAGAACATGGAGACCACCTGTTGTAGCATAACTAAATACAGCTACTTTCTGGATTGTTTCCATTTCATCCTAATGGAGAGGAAGGGGGCATGGCAACGGGTAGTGGAGAAAGAAGTGAAATAGGGTTTCTATTGTCTACTCTTCTGTCGCAATTTTAAAAACTTGAATCTGGATTTTCAATCTAATTTGGGGCAGTAGATGAATTCTCAAAGGTGAGATAGGAAGCTTAGGAGAAACTTAGGGGTAGAAATGGAAGGAAAAAGAATTTGGCGAAGAAGAAAGCCATGATTCTCGAACCTTAACTCTTCTTTTCGTTTTTCCCAAAATGGGCTGGCGGAGAATTCTCTGGTCGTGACCAAGGAATAACGGGGTGTTGATTATTCCTTAATCCAATTAAATGAAATAGAAAAGCCCTACACAAGTTCAAGGGTATAATTGTAAACAATAGTTTATACATTTTTAGACCAAATACAAGTCTTAAGTTATACATTGTATTTCTGAGTGTTAATACAACGAACCAAACGCTTGATGAAAATAATCTCTGCATTACAGTACCAGCATAACTAATCCATATATTTCAATCTTTATAACTTCTTACTAAAGCAAATGACCTGAATGTTTATTTTGTGTCTGTTTTATCTTTTTAACCCTGTTCACATAACACTCATTCTTACGCTATTTTTTTTTCTGGGCAGTCGCTTCTTGCAATGTAGAGGCCCGTACGCCAAACGAAGGCATCCTCTTGTGGACTCAACTGTAGTAGCAGAAATTAGAAGATGCATTGACCAAGGGATTGAATTTCAAGGCGAATTGTTGAACTTTAGAAAAGATGGATCTCCTTTGATGAATAGACTGCGTATGACCCCTATATATGGGGATGATGAAGCGATAACTCACATTATTGGTATTCAGTTCTTCAAGGAAGTAAATATTGACTTGGGTCCACTTCCAGGATCCTTGGTAAAGGAGCCTACAAGACTATTGGATAAGTATCGTTCTAGCCTTTCTTCTAGCGGACCAGTCTCAGAAGGAAACCGCGCTATCAGTCGTGGGTTTTGTGGTATATTGCAGTTGAGTGATGAAGTCCTAGCCCTCAAGATTCTTTCACGGTTGACCCCGAGAGATATTGCGTCTGTTGGTTCTGTTTCTAGACGACTTTATGAGCTCACAAAAAATGAAGATCTTTGGCGAATGGTCTGTCAAAATGCATGGGGTAGTGAAACAACTCGTGTGTTAGAGACGGTGCCGGGAGCTAAAAGATTGGGTTGGGGTAGATTGGCTAGAGAATTAACTACTCTAGAAGCGGCAGCATGGAGGAAGCTAACTGTTGGAGGTGCTGTTGAACCTTCACGTTGCAACTTCAGTGCATGTGCAGTAGGGAACCGTGTTGTACTCTTTGGTGGAGAGGGGGTCAACATGCAACCAATGAATGATACTTTTGTACTGGACTTGAATTCCAGCAATCCAGAGTGGAAATATGTCAAAGTCAGCTCTCCTCCTCCTGGACGTTGGGGGCACACACTCTCTTGTGTGAATGGATCTCATCTTGTTGTGTTCGGAGGCTGTGGAAGGCAGGGCCTCCTGAATGATGTCTTTGTGCTGGATTTGGATGCCAAACAACCAACTTGGCGTGAAATCTCTAGTTTGGCGCCTCCGCTTCCAAGATCTTGGCACAGCTCTTGTACCTTGGATGGTACCAAGTTGATAGTCTCTGGTGGTTGTGCAGATTCTGGTGTGCTTCTAAGTGATACTTTCCTGCTTGATCTGTCTATAGAGAAGCCTGTGTGGCGTGAGATACCGGTGACGTGGACTCCACCTTCTCGTTTGGGCCACACGCTGTCTGTTTATGGAGGCAGGAAAATACTTATGTTTGGGGGTCTTGCCAAGAGCGGTCCTCTGCGTTTTCGATCAAGTGATGTATTTACCATGGATCTCAGCGAGGAAGAACCATGCTGGAGAAGTGTTACAGGAAGTGGAATGCCTGGTGCCGGAAATCCTGGAGGCGTTGCTCCTCCACCAAGGCTTGATCACGTGGCAGTAAGTCTCCCTGGTGGCAGAATTCTGGTCTTTGGTGGGTCCGTTGCTGGTCTTCACTCAGCATCTCAGCTCTACATTTTGGATCCAACAGAAGAGAAGCCTACATGGAGGATATTGAATGTACCTGGTCGGCCTCCAAGATTTGCTTGGGGACATAGCACATGTATTGTTGGAGGAACTAGAGCAATAGTCCTCGGAGGTCAAACTGGTGAAGAATGGATGCTCAGTGAGCTTCATGAACTATCCTTAGCGAGCTCTGCCATATGAATAAAAAGGAAAGGTAATAATCAAGAGAAGGTGTTGTGCTGAATTCACAATGAAAATTTTGCCTCGAGAATAAAGGGAGTCCCGAGCAAACTATTGCAGTGCAGTTTTTACATTGCACCAAATCACAAATGATTAGCAAGTATCCTTGAATTTGTGGCTGTCTTGTTTATTCTTGTGTGGCTCATAGGCCATGTTGATCAGATGGTTCTGTTGAGCAGATGGTCTTAATTGAGCTTAATTTTGCAGGTATGCGTGCAATGATTTCGCTTGATGCACTTGAATTATTCACCCTTTGAAAGCTAGCTGTAGCTTGATAGATCAGTAGGTTATTCTGTATTCTTAGGTTAGTTTGTATTTGTGTATTGGATGTGTGTGTTGTTCAACTTCTGTAATTTGAATCCCTTTGGGCAATCATGGAAAAAAAAGAAAAAGTAAAGGAAAAAAAAGGTAAAGATTTGTAGAACCAGATGCATGGGGGTTTGTATTAGATTTATAATTACCTTTTGCTATGTTTAATAACAGTTCATGCAATGACATGTTTGTTGCATTCCCAGACTCGAACAGCTTAATTAACCTCTTGCGGCAAGCAAATTGTTTTGAAAAGTCTCTTCCTTGAGAGGATTTTTCAGTTCTTGCCCTCTCTCAGTTGTGCGCATGCATATAGGTGGTGTCAGTTGAATGTATTCTTATGATGTAATGTACCAACATTCTGTGAAAATCTAGAATTCTTCTTAATTTGTTTGAATGAGGTGCAACTGTTCTGCACTCGTATGTTATGTAAGTTTTTACTTGTAATAGTTTTACTCAGGTATAATTCTTCTGCTGTGTCTCAGCCTTGTTTATGTTTACAGTTATTTCATTACTGTAGCTCGTGTAGTATCATAAAGCTTTAAAGCTTTATATTGTGATTGAGAATAGAATTATATATACGAACTTCTTCTGCGTTTTGTTGGGGAACAAATAGGGGAATACATGTTTATTTTGTCAGGTTTTCCTGAAGCAGATAGAAAAGTTTCTCTGGGTTGCTTGCATCGTTGTCATTGCCAGTTGATTACTTTGATAAACTCAGTTTATTTACCCGAGTCATCCATGCTATCGTATAGCGACGCACCAAATGAGAATCCTTTATTTTGTTTTCAAACAGAATGTAGCGTCTGTCAGTAAGCTAATAATAATTCCATGCCAAGATTCTTAAAACAACCCGCTACAAATCAAACACCAAACCATGGCCTCTTACTCGCCATCAAATTTAGTACTACGGATTATCCCATAAGACGTTAAAAATGTACAATGTTATCTTTTGGCAATACAAGTGTGTGCGTGTGGGAAGAGGATCTTATATATCTAGAAAGGAGTTTTGATATTCTTTTATTGAACTTTTAACTAATGCTATTTCTATTGTGGGGATGTGTGTAAGAAACAACATAGAATATGTACGGACTAGTCATACCAAAAGATAAAAAAATTTAGCTTAAATGAAATTATGTACATTCAAAGACCACCGAGATAAGGCGGTTGGATGAGGACGAGGATGCGTCCTCGCTCGCCGAACCCTCCTCTTTGGGAAAGCCCGGGGCTACAACAAAGGAGGAAAATAAGAAGAAGAAGAAGAGGAAGTCCTCGGGCTCCCCGGACGCCAAGGTGAAGAAGAAGAGGGTGAACATCCGGGTCTGGAATAGCAAAAAGATCACAAAATCCAGGGTACTGGACTCTGATTACCTCTACCGCCTCAGGGATTATCTGGAGGACGACGACCTTGAGTTCATTCCTTATGAGTCGACCCTCAATGAGGGGGAGCAGGCGACGACTGTGAATGGTGACCATGAGGTTAATCCCCTCTAGCTCGGGAACCATAGGGAGAGACAGAGGACGCGACCTCTCGAGAAGCCGCTCCTGTCTCGAAGGAGGTAGCTGGTGTCAACGACATCGTGGAGACACCTTTCTATACTGAGTCCATGCTCAAAGAGGCTCAAGAAGACAAAGAGAAATCAACCGAGACGGCACCGTGCTCGGATGATGCCCTCAACACGTTCTTCGACAGTATGGACATGGCCGCGTTGGAGGACTTTTTCGGGCTTGGTCACCTGGAGGTCTCAAAAAAGGATGTGCCATCAGGGGTGAGCAGAGCTCGAACCCGTAACTAGTGAAATAGTTCCCCGCCCAAGCAGTTGCTCTTACTATCTCAGCGGATGTCTGGGACCTGTCTACTCCGGTGGGCGTAGCCAATAACCTTCATTTCTTGGTGATCAAGGAGGAACATGCAAAGATGAACGAAGTAGGTACGTCGAGCCTCTTCAACGAGGCACAATAGGCACTGAACCGGGTACTCTTCGTACCCCTTGCGAATCTTGCTTAGTATTAGATATGTTATAATGACTTTGTTGTTTTTCAAGCTTCAGTGCTTTATCATGAAAGCTTCCTTCGGTCCCGCTTGGAGATCAGGCAACTCGAGTTCGAGCTAAAAGAGCAAGTCCGGAAGAAGGGCATGTACAAGTTTCTCAGTGAAAAACATGACGAGGCCCTCAAGAACCTCCCAATTCTCCGAGCCGAGCTGGAAAAGGCTCAAAAGGAGGCCTTCCCGTGAAGAGGGAGCACGCCGACCTGGTCAATAAGGTAAGGATCTTTGAGGCTCAAAATGAGAAGCTACTCGTGGTGATCAGCAAAGTAACTTCGCAGGTCCAAGAGAAGGTAGACCTGATCGACCAACTTCAAGCCGAGATGGATGAGGCCAAGGCCACGACGAGGCATGGAATGGAAGGATGGACCTGTTGGCCTTAAAAAAGGATGCCAAAGCGAAGCCGGCATTGGTCAATGACCAACTCTGGGTGGCAAAAGTCAAGGCTGGAAAGTGGTCTCGGCTAAATGATGAACTCCGGGCACAACTGAACTCATTCGTCATGGAACGAGATGCCCTTGGCCAAGAATATAACGCACTGAGGTCCAAGTTGGAGGAAAATTCTAATGATTTCTCTGACGTCGAGGAAATGCTGGCCCAATATAAGGATAATGTGGAGATAGCCTAGGCTCGCTTAAAGACAAAGACCGAGTACGCAAAGCGATTATCCTGGAGAGAGACCCTAGATGAGATCCATGCCCGAGGTTTGACCTGTCCACCGCGATTGAGGAAGACAAGAGACTTGAGGCCGAGGAAAAGGTACTCTATGAGCCTAGGGATCTCGAAGGCTTCGAGGGTTCTGATGGTTCTGGTGACGAGTTGAGCCCCGGTGAAGACCAAGCGTAAATGCCTTAGTTCTTTTTTAGTTTTCCCTTGTATATTTTATTTTTTGCTTGTTTTGAGTCCGTTTTATCATGCCTTTGTAATTTTTCTTAATATATAAAATTTCCCTCTTTTGGCAATACCGTGTCTTTACTTTCTAGCATCTGTTTGCAATTTTTTCTTTTGTGCAACGTTTTAAATGCCTTAGCATAAAATCAAATGTTATCTATAGTATTTGTTCTTCAGAGGTCCGAATGAGGCCCAATTTCGATGGCAGCTCCGAGTTACTCGTGGCTTCGAGATTTCAATAGAATCAAAGATTTTTAAGATGCTTAAGTGTCTTAGACGATGTTTTTGCTGAGGGTAACCTTTTAATAGGTTTCAACTTTACGTAAGGGCCTTACTTTCTAAGTACGAACTTCCGACGTCTCCGAGCTATTTTTAGGGTGGCTGTAGCCTTTCGTATTTGGGTACTGCCTAATAGGCTTGGTGCCTCTAGGATTCAGTAGCCTCGGTCGTCCAAATTTTTATTGGTTGATAGTACCCGAGTAGGGGTAGCCCGTGAGCTTTAGGATCCAGGATCAGAGAAGTGAACGGCACAATAATAAAGTATAAGGGAAGGAAAGATTTTTTTCATTGTTTAATATGTAAGGTACATGATCGGGTGCGCATAAGCTTTGTGCTGTGGCTAAAGTGGACTATATTGGAATGGTTTGCATGACCATTTGACCCTTACAATGAATCCTAACCACCAAGCCGTATCTTTTAATATATAATTTTTTTTCCCTTGCTAAAAATCTTATATAGAGGTAATGGCCTCCAGTATTCGAGGCCGAACTTGAACTATCATCAATTCTAGTTTAAGGTTGGGCTTCAAAACTAAGGTAGCACGTTTTACTGTTGCCTCATTAAAAATCTTGCCAAAAAATCCGCTTCAGGACAAAATCGGTTCAAGGAAAAAAGAGTGCAACACGTGCTTTCAGACTTAATAGCCACATTCGCCCTTGGTCGAGTACCTGCATACGTTAGTCCGTAATGTAAAAATAAAAAAGGAATTAAGTTCGTACCTTAGCAGTAGTACAACGATCCATATTCTAGCTGTTCGGTAGTTGTACACCGTTTCCCGATTTGAGTTTATACGAGCCTTTGCCGGTTATTCCATTGACTCGATACAATCCTTCCCAATTCAAGCCCAATTTCCCTTCTTTCGGGTTCCTGGTGTGTAGTGTTACCTTTCTTAATACCAAGTCCCCAACTTGAAAATGACGGAGGTTAGCTATTTGGTTGCAGTACCTCCTTACTTGTTGCTTCTGTGCGGCCAACCGGACTAGGGCCGCTTCCCGCCTTTCGTCCATTAATTCCAGGATCGTGGCCATGGCCTCGCCGTTTGACTCTTCAATAGCATACTGGAACCTGAGGCTCGGTTCCCCTACCTCGACCGGTGTTAAGGATTTCGATCTGTAGACCATAGAGAACGGGTCCGCTCCGGTACTCGACTTAGATGTCGTACGGTATGCCCACAAGACTTTGGGCATGATTTCTTTCCACTTTCCTTTCAAACCAGCCAGCCTCTTTTTCAGGTTTTGGAGTATGGTTTTGTTCGTCGATTTCGCTTGCTTATTCCCACTATGGTGGTAAGGTGTTGACAGTATCTTCTTGATCTTGTGGTCTTCGAAAAACTTACTTACCTTGTTGATGTCATGCCCCAACCTCGGGGAGCGCGACCGACGCTCAATCAAGATACCCCGGTTAAGCAAGCCTGCTAGATGCCTTCTGCTCAACCTTGGCCATTAATAATATAAGAACCAATACAAGTGATAGACATGAGAAGAGTCCAGTGTTCCACATTCTTTTTCCATTACTCAAAGGATATTCATTTATGATTCTCCAAGATATTACAAGTTTATAGATATGGTGAAAAACATGTTTGCCAAATATGAACACTTCTAGTTTAATTCCCAACGTCAAACACAACCCACAACCTGTCTACGGAGCCTCTAAGTACAACATAAGTAAAGAATGGATGTGCCGGCGACAAGGCCCAGCCAATACCTCAAGGCACAAAATACAACATCAAATGACATAAAGCCCGGAACAGGTAGGGCTCACCAAAGCCTGCTAAATAGGGAGTAACTGCTAACGAGGGTCAAAGATGCGCGTTGACGAACAACCTGCATCCATTAAAGATGCAGCTCCCCCAACAAATGGGACGTTAGTACATGTGGAATAGTACTAGTATGTGAACCTAAATGTCCTCTTTCTAAATACAATGCCAATATAAGAATGGGAAAATCTATCGAAACAACAAGTAACACTCAACAATATCTAAATGCCAAGTTTATAACATAGCAATTTTAAAAATACAGATATGATATATATATATTTGATTGGGAGATCATTAGTAACGATATACCATTGTATTTTAGCATGTAGTCTGATCACGGCCCGACCGGCTAGGCCATCTCATCCAAAGACATTCGATCTACTCAAAGTGACCCCGCCGCCCTACCCCTATGTGTGCGGTGTAGGTGTATCACAGTCACAATCTCTACAGAAGGATGTCCCCCTGCCTCACCCCAATGTGTGCGGGTGGAGGTGTATCACAATCATGATCTCTACACAAAGTGGCCCCGCCGCCTCACCCTAATGTGGCGGGTGTAGGTGCATCATAATCTCAATTACAATTTCCAGCACAATCACCACCATGTGTGCGACATGGTGTCCGATCACGACCCGACCACCTAGGCCGTCTCACCACAATGCTGCGTGGATCGACATCACCCTTTTCTTGTAATTATCTCATCCCAATAAAGGAGAATATTCTCACCAAAACAATCTCATCCCAAATAAGGGAATAATCACAATGCACCCTACATCGACACGTGTAGTTTCTGGGTTAGGTTATTCCAACCTAACCTTCCTCGGTGACTAACGATACTCCCAAATATTTTTTTGCACATAAGGGGAACAAAAGCACAAATATATTTTATATTCACCTCATTATCTTTCAAACTATATATATTTTCATTAGTACTTTCAACCATTCACAACATCTTTATTTCCTTAACTCTCTTGCCATACTTATTATTCTTCATTCATGGCACGGTGGCCGTATCTCATATTCCACACTTTCATTCCTTTACTTTCAAGGATTATCATCACAAATATCAACATATCGAATATTCTGGAAATCATAACTTCTAGTTCATTAGTAATGAAGGCTTTAAACATAATAGTTTTCTTTCCAATAATGGAGCAAAATGGCTAGCAGTTAAAGCATAAGTTAAAATCATAAATGAGTGGCACACCATTTATTCTTGAAATACTTTTCCCAAAAAGGCAATACAAACTTTTAACTCATTAGTATGTAAGAATTAAGATCATATTGGAAATATTTATAAAGGAAATCATGGTGATTTATGATTTAAACATGACTTCAAATCAAATGCACTAGTCACCACAACCATGTCCATGTTTTATATCTCAATCTCATTTCTTTCACTTTCAATCATATTTACAGATCATCATCAATAAGATCATTTGGAATCAAGTCCTTAAGAACAAATATTAACAATAGGGGTCTTAGGCGCATTGAGTTTTCTTTCACAATTGAGCATAAAGACTTGCAATTCAAACATGATTTGAAATCATACTTATCTTGACATATTGGTCACACTAGGATACATTCTCGATGGAGAACATAAGATGATAGGAGAATTTGGTGCCCATTTCTAGTATACATCTTTCAACACAAGCTTATTTGGAACAATCAAATATATAAGGAATAACTCGGAACATGAGAATTCAGAACTTGGGCCAACCATACTTGAAACTTTATGGAATTCGATTCTAAGATAGACGTTTAGCCAACATACGTTGTTTGAGATTTTCTTAAGTTACTACAATGCTCCAACACTTCTAGTAATAATAATCAATATGAAGATAGCGAAAATCGGTTAATAATAAGAAGGATTCCCATGCTGTAACTCTCTTAGGAATTTTGTCAAACACCTAGTATGCAAAATAGACTACAAAGCTCTACAATGATAATCCCTTCCTCCCTCAACCAATTTCAACAAGAAACTAACCAAAATGGTTCATTAACCCCACATACTACAACCTATTGACACATGCAAGGCCTATTTCCAACCCCACAATGTACTTGAACTCATAACCTCTTGCAAGAAAGCTTAGGAGTAGGACTTACCCGGGTAGATGATAATCTAGAGATTGGCTTCCTTGATTCTTGAAGATTGGTGCAAGAATGGGTGATTATAATTCTAGATTTCCTCCTTCTCTCTCTAAAATACTCTTACCTCTCTAGAATCATCAGACATTTGCTTCAAAATGAGCCCCTAAGGCTATTTATCAAAATGGGGCGGGGTTACAAAAATAGGAAAATTGACCCTCCGAACTCATGTTTGCGGTCGCAGAATGGACCGCATAACAGATATGCAGCCCCCCAAAATGGACCGCGAAAGTGATACCAAAAACTGGAATGGTCTGGACCGGTCTGCGATAGGTCTGCGGTTCGTAGTCCACTTATGCGGCCAGCGAGTGGACCGCAGAATCACTCTAAAATAATCTTCATGCCAAATCTACGACAGATGTGCGGACCGCGAAACAAATATGCCATCGCATAATGGACCGCAAAACAACCTTCCAAATTTAACAAATTCTCTGCTCAACTCTGCGATGATTATGCGGCCCACAGAGTGGTTCTGCGGTCGCGAACTTGATCGCAAAACTGCCTTCTTCTGCCAAAAAACTTCCATCAACTCCTCATTGCATTCTTCAACCCAAAAAGTCCTTGGAATTTTTTTTACCTCAAACACATAAGTCTATCTCGTCACCACCAAACCTCAAATTCCTTTGCCAAATTTTTACGGGGTGTTACAGCTGCCAACAAATTGCTTTCTGTTGTCACAAACAATCTCAGCTGGTATCCCAAATCGATAGATCTCCGCGATAATTATGCATCCCACAGAGTGGTTCTGTGGTCGCGAACTTGATCGCAGAACTTGCTTCTTCTACCAAAAAGCTTCCATCAACTCCTCATTGCATTCTTCAACCCAAAAAGTCCTTGGCAATTTTTTTACCTCAAACATATAAGTCTATCTCGGCACCACCAAACCTCAAATTCCTTTGCCAAATTTTCACGGGGCGTTACAGCTGCCAACAAATTGCTTTCCGTTGTCACAAATGATCTCAGGTGGTATCCCAAACCGACAGATTATGTGATCTCGGATGATGTCAATGAATTCTTTTTCCCAGAACTTCTCGAATGCCTGGGCCTCGACCCATTTGGAAAAATAATCGATCATGAGTAGTATGTATTGGACTTTATCGGACGCCCATGGTAGGGGGATGACGATATCCATTACCCACTTCATAAAAGGCCATGGTGATAGGACCCGTTGGAGCATCTTTCCTGGTTGATGAATCATCGGGGCGTGTCTTTGGAACTCGTCTCATTTTTGCACGAAGGCTTTAGCATCCTTCTCCATTTTATTCCAGTAGTAGCAGACTCTGATTAGCTTCCGAACTAAGGATTATGCCCCCAAACGGTTCTCGCAAGTGCCCTCGTTAACTTCTCTCATGGCGTATTCGGTCTCTCTCGGCCCTAAGCATCTGGAGAATGGGCCGAAGAAGGATCTCCTGAACAATGCCCCTTCGACTAAGCTAAATCTGGCAGCCTTGGTGTACAAGGCTCTCGATTCCTTGGGATCCGAAAGCAATTTCCTTGGCTTCAAGTAGTCTATGTATTTGTTTCTCCAATCCCAAGTCAAACTTGTTGAGTTTACTTCGATGTGACCTTCTTCGACCACCGAGTTCATCAGTTATACCACTTTCCCCAAGATGAATTCATCGGAGTCGAAAAATGACCCCAAGTTGGACAGTGCATTGGCCTCACTGTTTTGATCTTGGGGTATATGATGTAAAGTCCATTTCTTGAATTGGTGCAGGGTCACCTGCAATTTGTCCAAGTACATCCTGATCCATTTTTCTTTTACTTCGAACGTTCCATTGACTTGATTTACGACAAGGATGGAGTCGCATTTGGCTTCAATCATTCAGTCTCGAGGCTCTTAGCCAGTTCTAGACCTGCAATCACGACCTCATACTCGACTTCATTATTAGTCAATTTTATAATTTCTAATTGATTGCCTAATTACGCTTCCTGCAGGTGGATTCAACACGATACCAAGACCGGACCTCTTCGCTTTGGAGGAACCATTCGTGAATAGGGTCAAGATTCCTTAGCCCCCGAGGTGATTAATAATTCCTTTTTGACTTCGGGTATTAAGGCCGGCGTAAAGTCGGCCACAAAGTCTGCCAAAATCTAAGATTTTATGGAAATTCGGGGTCGATACTCAACATAGTGCCCACTAATCTCCATATCCATTTGGCCAACCAACCCGAGAGCTCGGGCTTATGCATGATATTCCTCAGTGGGTAAAAGGTTACAACACATATGGGGTGTCATTGAAAGTACGCTGTTACCTTCTTGAAGTGCTTAGCAAGGCGAGCGCTAACTTTTCTAGGTGAGGATACTTCGATTCGGCAGCGCCTAGAGTTATACTGGCATAGTAAATAGGAAATTTCATACCTTCTTCCTCCAGGACCAAGACACCACTTACCGCTACCTCGAAAACTGCCAAGCAGAGGTACAACTGTTCGTCTGCATTCAGAGTGTGCAACAGAGGGGGGCTCGACATGTACCGTTTGAGTTCTCCCAAATCTTGCCGGCATTTCGAATCCAGGAAAAATATTCTTCTTCTTCAATAGTGAGAAGAATCGATGGCTCTTGTCCGAGGACCTCGAGATGAACCAGCCCAATGCGGCTATACTCCCGGTATGTCTTTGAACCGCCTTGACATTTTCCACTATTGTGATGTCCTCTATGGACTTTATTCTGTCGGGGTTGACCTCTATCCCTCGATTGGGTACCATGAATCCGAGGAATTTACCCGAACCGACCCTGAATACGCAGTTCTCCGGGTTTAGCTTTATGTTGTATTTACTTAGTATGTCGAATGTTTGCTGCAAATGTTTCAAATGGTCCTCTGTTCGCAAGGTCTTGACCAACATATTGCCAATATAAACTCCCATTGTTTTCCCTATTTGTTCTTCGAACATCCGGTTTACTAGGCGTTGCTAGGTGGTACCAACATTCTTTAATCCAAACGACATTATGTTATAGCAGTAGGTGCCAAATTTGGTTATGAAAGAAGTTTTTTTGATCATTCGGGTCCATCCAAATTTGGTTGTACCCGAAGTAAGCATCGAGAAAACTGAGTATCTCGTGCCTGGACGTCGGGTCGATCATTTGATCGATGTTAGGCAAAGGGAAAGAATCCTTTGGGAATTTTTGTTTAGGTCTTTATAATCCACACACATCCTTAGTTTATTTCCTTTTTAGGTACTACCATTATGTTAGCTAACCAATCCACGTATTTAACTTCCCGAATGGATCCTAGTTTTAGAAGTATGGATACCTCATCCTTGATGAACGCTTGTTTGATCTCGGATTGTGGTTTCCTATCTACTTAAAAGGATTGAAATTTGGGTCCAAACTCAACTTGTGAGTGGTTACCTCTGACGGGATCCCTGTCATGTCAAGATGGGACCAAGAAAAATAATCGGCGTTAACTTTAAGAAAATTAATAAGTGTTTTCCTAATCTCGGGGGTTAATCCCGCGTCCTGGTATACTTTCGATCCGGTTGATGCTCGATTAATATGACTTGCTCCAAATTTTTGACTATTGATTTGGTGGCGTAAGTGTCATTAGGAGTAATGTATGATCTCGGGACTTCATAATGGTCCTCATCGTCTTCTCCTCGTTCTTCATATTTCTCCTGTTCGATTGAGGCCGATATTAGTGATTGCTATTCAATCTCTTTCTTTTTAGTCGGTTCTGTGTTCCTTTTTGTTGAAACCGCGGGCACCAAGATTACCTCGTCGACAACAAACATCTCCCTTGCGGCTTGATGTTCTACGTAGACAATCTTGACTCCACCAGTGTGGGAGATTTTCAACGCTTGGTGGAAGTTCGAGGGTACCGCTCGTATGTTGTGGACCCATGGCCTTCAGAATAGAGCATTGTACCTCATGTCCCTTTCAATAACGTAGAACTTTATTTCTTGGATTGTCCCGATGGTGTTTACTGGCAAGGTTATCTCTCCTTTCGTGGTCTCACACGCCATGTTAAATTCGTTCAGTACCCGGACTGTTGATACGATTTGGTCTTGTAACCCCCAATTGCTGTTCGACCCTTGATCTGATGATGTTGGCCGAGCTACCTGGATCAATCAACACACATTTAACTTGAGATTTATTGATAAGCAATGATACTACCAGTGCATCATTATGAGGTTGTACGATGCCCTCAGCATCTTCGTCGCTGAACAAAATGGCTCCCTCCGGAACATAATCCCGGGTGCGCTTTTTGCCTTGTGATAGATACTTTAGTGCGTTTTATCCTTGGCCCTTGGGGGAACATTGACTTATCTGATTATCATGTTAATCACGTGCTAAGGCTCCTCTTGTTCGACTTGTTTGTTGGCATCCCTTTTCCTGAAGTGGTTTTTGGCTCGCGCACTCAAGAATTCTTGGAGGTGCCCGTTGTTGAATAACCGAGCAACTTCTTCTCTTAACTGCCGACAATCTTTTGTCCTGTGACCATGAGTGTCATGATATTTACACATCAAACTAAGATATCTGTGGGTAGGGTCAGACAATAATGGTCGAGGCCACTTGGTCTCTTTGATGCGCCCTTTGGCTAACACGATGCTGGTAACGTCCACGTTGAAGTTGTGCTCCGATAAGGTGGTTCCCTACTCTTGAGTGGCCTATCGAACCCATTCTTGATCAACATACATCGGCCACTAGGCCCTCGATCTCTTCTCTTCTCGTTGCTTGCGGGGTGACGCCCAGATCTATTTCCCCTTCTGTCCACGCTGTAAGGTTAATACCGATCTTGAACCAGCCTTAGCTCTTGATCAATGTCTCATTTAGATCTATCATCAGCCATAATGGGTAATAATATCCATAAGGGGTCCCGAGTTGGTCGTCCTCGACCCTGATCTTCGACTGGTACCTGTTGTGGACGTCGACCAAGGTTACCGCCGGGAACTCCACCATATTTTGTTTTAGATGTTGAGAGGCCAAGTAAATTTGGGTTTTGAGCCCTTGAATGAATGCCTGAACGACCCAATCATCTACGACCGATGGTAGGTCCATCTGGAATCTTGATACGAACTCCCTAAGCATCTCGTTCTCCTTTTGTTTGACCTAATAAGATCTGACTTCCTGGTCTCGACCTTGATGGCCTCGACATGGGTCTTTACGAAAGTATCTGCAAGCATAGCAAACAAGTCAATGGAGTTTGGGGGAAATTTCCGATACTATATCATTGCTCCCTTGGACAAAGTGTACCCAAACCTTTTCAGTAATACCTACCCGATCTCATTATATTTCTCGTTCCCCTTGATTGCGCATGTATAGAAGTTCACATGCTCATTTGTATCCGTGGTCCCATTGTATTTGGGGATGTGGGGCATATGAAACCTCTTCGGGATCGGCTTTGGTTCTGTGCTAGGAGGAAAAGGCTCCTAGATATTTTTTATGGAGTCTGGTCCCTTCAATATCGGGGTTTCTTCTGGGATCTGATCGACCCTAGAGTTGTATGTTTCCGCCTTCTTGTCATTGGCCTCAACTTTTTGTCACCTGACTCCACCCGTTTTGTCAATGCTTCGAGCATTTTTATTACCTCGGGATTTACCCGGGGCTCTGCTTCACCCGGTCTCTCGGTAATTTATTCGTCTCTTTGAGTGCTTTCTCGGGATTGTTTGGGCTCGACCCTGTTGAGGGTGTGGCTTTGATTCTGCAGTCGTGAGTGCATCATTTAAAAAATCAGCCGTAGGCTCACTCCATCACCTTCGCCTTTGGGCGCTTCTCGAGCTGTTGGTGAGGGTCCCCCGCGAACACTGTTTTTGGGTTCAGTTGGCGAATTGATGTTGATGGCCACCTGTGTGTTAGCATCGACCGGGTCGACAGCTGAGACACCGTTGGGATCGGCAGGAAGCACATCATTTCTAGGCACTAAATTATTATTTTCGCCATGATGGACATACTCAGCGTTAACGTTCAAGTGAGCAGACAGAGAGTTAGACATTTTTAGGCTAACCTAAAATTAAGATTTCAAAGAATAAGCGTAAAATAGTGTGTGTTATGGAGATTCGTATCAAATCACCACTATTATCCTTAGCCATATGGTGGACGCTAAACTGTTTACCCCAAAATTGGGTAACAATTAAATTTGTAGGTGGTTTAAAGGATACGTGGTTTAATTCAACGCGAATAATTAAGAGTAACAAATAAATGAATTAAAGATGAAATAAACGATCAAACCAGCCACAATGTTAAGACAAGGACTGATCTTAGATTGAATAATGAGCTCGTCCTTGATTGGATCCTCGGTTCAAGCCCAGTCGCGAATAAAAAATAGAACAAGTGAATAATGCCTTAAACATTAGCTAGAAGAAAAAGGCAAATCTTTATTGCTTTGAATTGCGTGTTACAATGTGTCAGACTAAAGAAAAATTTTTCCTTTATATAGTAGGAGAGTTAGTTCTAGTATAAGTCTAAAAAAGGTAAAAATCTTCTTTTCCCAGTAATTGTTGATACATAATTTACATCTAGCAAGATTCGCGCCGTGATGTCCTCTTGAGGGTGAGTATTACGACTCTCTATCCGTCACCCATAACCGTTCACCGTGTCTCCCGAGGTCTAGAACTTATACTCGTCTCGAGGCACGTCACTTTACTATATCCGATGTCGTATATTTCGTTCACTCTTCCTGGGTCTCGATACGAAGGGTCTCTGACCTTGATTACAATCCCGCGATCCGTGCTCCCCCTTCGTTCTCTCATCGGGGAATCAGAGTAGATATTGCCCCCGAGTTTACCCGTACACAAACTCCCGCTTCCTCCATGATCTTAAATGTTTAATATCATATTTATAAAATTCTTTTTTTATACCTCTATGTAGTACTATAAATAGAGGACGAGAAGTCATTTTGTATACACTTAGAAAATACTTGAAAGTAATAAGAAATCTCTCATCTCTTATTTCTCTGCATCTCTTTTATTTTATCTTGTTGCTTTGAGCTTAATTTCTAATATGTTATTAGCATGGATTTCTCATTTCATGATCTTCTCTATCAAGACTATGTGGTAGGTTCTCTTTAACTGCCACTGCTTCAGCCGTATCATTTTTGCAGCCAGTAAATATACGAGATCTCTTGGTAGCACTGCTTCTATTATTATAAGGAAATGACACCGAAATACAAAAATGAATATAGTGGTGATACTTATCCTAGTCAACTGAATAAACTTTTAGTGTTGTTGTAAATAAAAACAATAATTGCCACAGTTATCAAAGATATGGTCATGTAAAATAGTTCCTAATGGATATTGACCTAAATACTTTATTTGTTTTATGTTTTTAGATACCATAGTTAGTGCACTAAAACTTGAAAAGTTATTATTTGGTCAACAAGGCTTTTCTTTCATAATAAGATTCTTTCAAGTGATAAATGGTTCTTTCCACTAAATTGTGTATTTATTTTAAACATCCGCTATGCAAAGAAATATATGACTATAAAAATGATTATATTTAATAAGTCTTTTTATGATTTAATGGATTTGGCTAAGCTCATAAGTTGGCTAAATTGGCTTATAAGCACTTTTTGGTTTATCTATGCGTTTGGTAAAATCAAAAGTACTTATAAATTAAGTGCTTATAAGTCAAAAATAAGCCAAAAGCTATAAGTTGGTCTCCCCCAACTTATCAAAATTCAACTTATAAGCTCTTTAGGTTTCACCAAAACATTTACTATTCTATCCCTAAAATTTAAAACAACTCTACATATATTTTTACTCTGTCCCAGTTCTTTATAAGACCTAAACATCCGTTGCCTCTCTTTCCATGCCATTGCTTCCTTTGTTACGTGCTTCTTTCGTTCTTCTCTGCAACTATCAGACAAAATGTAGTTAATTTGTCCCTTTCATCCCATCTGTTTTAAACTTTACTGAGTATTTGTTGTTTGTCAAATTTATATTTCTCGGGCAGTGTTTTTCTGCATGTATAACAGGCTAGCCTTTCGCTTTTAGCATGAGTTTTCTTGTCTTCTTGATTTTGTGCACATAAAGATATTAGGCGGAATACATACGGAGACACTTAATGTTGGCACGATCTTTCACTTAGACACTTGAACTGAAGGTTGTTTCTATTAAACACTTATACTATCCGAAATTTATTCCAATTAAGCACTTCTTGCTGAGTTGGCACATAAATTGAGTTTCACCCCATAAGGCGCGTGAAGACCCAAAAAATATTTTTATTTTCTTTTTTATTTTCTTCTTCTTCTCCGTCAAAAACAAAAAAGATCTGTCCAGTTGTCTCTTCACAGTCGGAATCCGGCGAGAGAAACCGGCGACTCATCCTCTCCAAAAAACCAACAAGCCCCCCTTCAACCGACGGCTCGTGCTTACATGGAAGCGTCAAAGATCCTTAAAACTTCAAAGCCGAAAAGATTTCGACAGTGGCGACTTCACCGATACAGGCATATCGGCGACGATTTCATAGATAGGCCCACTGTAATCACTGAGGAAAATAAGGTAGTTCATGACGTAGCGTGTTAGCGGGTGGATTCCGCTACCGGGCACCACTTTGGAAGAATCTTTCTTAATCGCCGATAAGATGGTTTGAGCAGCTTCGCGAAGCTTCTCCATTGAGCTCATCGCCTGGGATCTGACAACCGCCGTGGATTCAAAGCCGATTATCAATTCGATTTCACTCCAGAGTTCATAAATAGCGTCGTAGAGATCGAGAATACGGAACATTTTCTCAATAGACAATTTCTTGTACTTCGCCACCATCGCCGGAAAAGTGAACAGCGCCAGAGCACTGTCTTTAGCAATCTCCGAGAAACAAGAGACTCTGATGTTGTCGGAGACGACGAAGACTTGGTCACAGAGAATCCTCTCGCCATGGAAATATTGCAAAGAAAGGTCCAACACCATTGACGGAAAGAAGAAGAAGCTTAGGGTTGTTTATTTGTGTATTTTAGTGGAAATAAGACTATATAGCTGAGGTGGACGGTGAGGTGGACAAAAAAATGACGTGGCATGATTTATAATGGTTAGTTTTTCCATGTAGACGGAGATTGCAGAACACGTGCTTGGTGAATTAATAAACCTGCACAAAACGTGTTTAATTGGTATAAGAATTGCCTAAGAAATGAGTTCAGATGGAAAGAGGCCTAGTTTAAGTGTCTAAGTGAAAGATCGTGCCAACTTTAGGTGTCTCCGTATGTATTCAGCCAAGATATTATGGAACTCAAAATAAGAAATTTTGAAATTCTGGAAGAATCCAAGAAACACTTACCAGAAAAAGCAGAGAAAAAATAAGATGGAGTTAAGCAAAGAAGGATAAAACTTGGGTGGAAAGAAAGAAGACGACCAGTGTTTCTCGATTGTACATTAGAGGAATAGCAAAGTGGAGTACACGCGTTGGTTTAATAGAAACAGATTTTATAATAAAAATGTCCCAGGTTAATATACAATTCACTTAGTAGAATGCGACAACTCCTGTAAAAGGTGAGCAAAGCACAAATCCAGATTTTAGCTTCAACTGTTTAGCCTGCAATTGTTCCTTCTCTTCCTATTTAGCTTTCACTATTTTACAAAGTATTCTTGAGAAATAACAACACACAAGTTCCTATGTTTTGCTTGTGTTTGGTCGCTTTCATTGTCGCTTCTGCAGCAGAAGTTCTGCTACTCTTTTCGGTGAGTTTTAAATTTTTCCTCCTATTGCTTGGTGTGGCATTGTAGATGAAAATTTCTTTTCAAACCTGTAAAATTTCCTCTTTCTTGGTGTGACATCATACAATTCACTTTGAGTCTAGTCTAGTATAACAAAGCATAACTGTGTTCATCCTTAGGTTGAATTCTAACTCCTGTTTCTATAATACTAGTTTCTCTGCACGTGCTTTGCACGTTTATCACTTATTAATAATCAAAATAATACATATTAATTCATGAAAAGTATAAATAGAACTTCAAGTCTTCATAAAATTCTATTGCTTATTTTCATTTTTCTTTCTTGGTTTCCACCGAGAGGCATACTCTCCGACCAATTATATGACTTGTAGCTATCATACTATAAATTAAACATCGGTATATCTCCTTTCTGACATGTGATTGCCCCTGTCTACGATGCAGGAAGCATCACTTTTTGATCAACTTTTTTTTCTCCATCTCCTTCAGCCATAGTAATATCTTTTTTGAAACATTCACGCCTCACTTTTTCTATTTTAATATACGTGTCATGCACAAAATCTTCAACTTCATTATATACACCTTGAGAAAACATACCAAGAAAAATTAGGTAATCAAGTGAAGAAGGGCTAAATATGCTCTTGTACTATTCAAAATTACTCGATCCTTTTTTTATTTATTTAATAAGATATTAGAGCTTGATATCTTCCTCGGATGACTATAGTCCTTTTTTCACATTATCACACATTGAACTTTTCTTTTTCTTCCCATTTGAAGTTGGAACTTAGATAAACACCACTTAAGTTGGACAAGAAGACATTTATAAAATGTGAAAATAAATTAAGATGTGATTTACTTAAAGAGAAAAGAGTAGGAAGAATTAACACATTCATAAACATGATAGACTTTATTGACGTTGCTTTGTCCTTCTAGTTTCCTGAAACGATCCAATGTAAGTTACTACCAGACTTTGTAGCAAGTATATAGCGAATAATCTAATGTTAGGAATGCGTAAAAGCATACAGTAGAATGGTGACTCACATAACGGTTGGTAAATACGTATTCGAATTCATCTTTCTCAATTTAAATAGAATCTTGTCTGCAAGAGAAAAAATCATATAATAGCACAGTTATAGAAGTAAAATAGGATTATGCAATTTGTTTGGCATGGTTTAATTGGAATCAAAATTATGTCTCTAAAGGCGCATTAGCGCATTGTCACGACCCAAATTCCCAACCTCAGGGATTGTGATGGCGCCTAACACCACACTTGCTAGGCAAGCCATTGTTAGAAGTCGATTAACTAATTTCCTTGATTAATTACTTGAGCATAAATAAATAAATTCCAATTGAACCTAATTAAAATAATTCCAAACAAAATAAAATAAAATGATAACAATAATTATTTAAATAAAACGAATCACGAACTAATTATGTAAACAACTCTAAGACTACCCCAGGGTCTGGTGTCACAATTCACGAACTACTAAAGAATACTACAAATAATGGCCGAAAGAAGTAGTGTAACTGTTCTGAATATAATAAAACAGTGTAAATAATAATAGGAGAAGACTCTCGGAATCTGCGAACGCCGGCAGATGTACCTCGTGTCTCCAAACGAATCGGGTGGTCGTCCTGAAATCCTCTACTGCTGATTAATACCTGGATCTGTGCAAAAGAGCACAAATTGTAGTATCAGTACAACCGATCCCATGTACTTAGTAAGTGCCGAGCCTAACCTCGGCGAAGTAGTGACGAGGCTAAGGCGGGGGTTTAACATCAAACCTGTGATATTAATATATATACGATAACACAATAAAACAATTCTACACGAACAAGAAAAATATAT
>MDKH01014054.1:0-28544 GCA_005239495.1 Nicotiana undulata | reverse complement strand
CAGTGAACCAGAAACTGCTGGTGTAAAACCAGCAAACCAGCAATGGGTTAAGGCCAAGAAGTGTCCGTTTGAACACCCGAAACCCACCCGAGGCTCCCGGGACCTCAACCAAAACCACCAACTAGTCCAAATACCTTATTCGAACTCGGTCGAGCCTTAAAAACACGCTCCATAACATCAAAATCATCAAATAAGCATAGATTCCAGCCTAAGAACTTAGGAATTTTCAAGAATTCACCTTCGACGCCGAACCACGTCTAAACTCGTCCGAATGACCTCAAATTTTGTACACATGTCAGAAATGACATTCCGGACCTGCTGTCGCTTTTGGAATTCCATTCCGAGTCCGATATCAAAATCTCACCTATCGGCCGAAATTCTAACTTTCGCCAATTCAAGCCTAAATCTACGTCTGGCCTCAAAAACACATTCCGGACACGCTTCCAACCCCGAAATAACTCAACGGAGCTAACGGAGTCGACGGATTTCCATTCCGGATCCGTCTTCACACAACTCCCGCTCCAGCCCAATTTCTAAGGTTAAAGCTCACCTTAAAGGACTATATGTACACTCCAATTTTCATCACTCAACGCTCCGACTCGTTCCATTAACCTAATAAGACATGGGAGGAACATTTATTAGGGGATCGGGGCGCTAACTCTCCAAAACGACCGGCCAGGTCGTTACATTTTCAAATACTTCAGGCTATCATACCACTAATACTTCAAACACCACTAATAATACAAGACCATCCAGAACACTCAAAACACCAAGCTACCTAAATGAATATGTGTATTCTCTTCCAAATATAAAGAACAATACCTCACACACTGTCCTACTAAATTTCCCCGTATCGAACCATCAACACATCTGTTTTAGTGCCTTAAATAAGGATAGTCAGCATATGATGAGAAACATTTCCATGAATCTGAGCCATGTTCTTATGAAGAAGCAGTCTGCATGGCAAGCAGCCATGACACAAGAGTTTGAGGCTTTGTATGATAACCATACATAGGATATAGTGACATTGCATGCAGGTAAGAAGGCCAAAGAATGCAAATGGGTGTATAAAATCAAAACAAAAAAGCAGATAGGACTATTGAAAGATTTAAAGCAAGACTTGTGGTGAAAGGATACACTCAAAAGAAGGAATAGACTATAACGAAACATTCTCTCCAGTTGTCAAGATGACAACTATTAGGACCTTGATTAGTATAGCAGTTAAAAGAGGTTGGGACTTGTTTCAATTAGATGTAAACTAAGCCTTCTTACATGGAGATCTACATGGAGAGGTGTATATGGAGGTACCACAAGGACTGCGACTTGAGGTTCCTGGTCTAGTTTGCAAGTTGAACAAGTCCTTATATGGACTAAAACAAGCAAGCAGACAGTGGTATGACAAGCTGACAGAAGCATTGTGTACTAGGGAGTTTAGACATTCAGAAAATGATTATTCATTGTTCTGTAAAATAATGGCCTTTCAATTGTGTTCGTGGTTGTCTATGTTGATAATGTAATTCTCACAGGCACAGATGTAAAAGAAATTAAGGCACTAAAGGCCTTCCTTCATGATCAGTTTAAAATCAAGGATCTAGGGAATTTGCACTATTTCTTGGGACTGGAAGTGTTCTACAAAGACAATGGGGTCCTAATTTCACAAAGGAAGTTCACTGCAGATCTGTTAAAAGAGTATGACAATCAGTACACTACAGTCTCCTCTTCTCTCGATTGTACTGTCAAGTTGAAGGTAGATGAGGGAGCCCTACTGGAAGATCCTACTCACTATATAAAGTTAGTTGGGAAGTTAAATTTTTTACTAATACAAGGTTAGACATTGCCTACAGTATTCAAGACTTAAGCCAGTTCATGCAAACACCTTGAGAGCCTCACCTTAAAGCTGCTTTCCATGTCTTAAGGTATCTTAAGAATGATCCATCCTTGGGAAATTTCTTCTCCAACAACCCAGATTGTACCGTGAAGGCTTTCTACAACTCAGACTGGGTTGCATGCCCTGATTCTAGACGATCAGTGAGTGGACACCTTGTCTAATTGGGTGATAGACCCATCAGTTGGAAGTCCAAGAAGCAGGAAACAGTCCCTCTCTCCTCTGTAGAGGCAGAATACAGATCAGTAAGGAAAGTGGTTGGAGAATTAGTCTGGCTTAAAATATTGCTAGAAGAGCTAACAATTCCTTGCTTACATCTTATACCAGTTTTTTGTGATAGCCAAGCTGCACTACACATGCCGAGAAACCCGGTGTTTCATGAACGCACCAAGCACATAGAGGTATATTGTCATTTTGTCCGTGACAAGTTACATGATGGCCTCATCACCTTGCATCACATCTCCACAGATGCTCAGCTAACAGACATATTTACCAAGGCCTTAACAGGATCAAACATACTTCTGTTCTGAGCAAGTTGGCAGTGAGTTCCTCCCTTCCAACTTGAGGGTATTAAGAGTATGAGATGACAGCTTAGCGACAACTCTATTTATATGCATAAGCATGTGCACAGTTAATGGTACTTACTTGTAGTTAGTTAGTTGAGTGGGTTAGTAAGGGTATTTTTGTTATTGGCTAATGGTAGTTAGTGGAGCATATCACGTGTATATATAGGATATACTATGAAAATACAATATGATTTCTTTCCCCAAATTATTATCTTTATAGAAGTCTCTGCTGGTATTTCCTTTTCTTCTTCTTTCTCGTCTGTTTCTTTGTGAGCTCAACTGCTGCATCAATGGCAGCTTGTTCTTACACTTGATTTCTTAGTTTTAACAAACTTATATGGTAAAATTGAAAAATATTCTTCCAAGTTCGTAATGTGGCAGAGAATCAAGAATAAAAGTAGATTTTTACAGATTATTCGTGAAAAAGTAAGAAAACATACAAAATTTTAATTTCATTATACATGTACAGTGCATGTATAATGATGTATAACTACGTATAAACTTGTATATGAAATGTATAATAATGTGTATCAGAAAAATAAAAGAAAAAAGAAGAAGAGAAAAAAGTGTCAAGCTTCCCTGGAGCCTCGTATATAATGATAATGCATATACATACTTATACAATAAAATTTATTATTACATATTAGAGAGATTTAAACAAAAGTACTGCCCAACATACTATATTGCACCTACATAGCTATGTTATTAAATTTACACTCGCTTAGCATAGCCAATTATGTTTTTACAACAATTTTTATACACCGGTATACAATTATTAAACTATTGTATAAGTTTGTATAATATTGTATATAAAAAACTTATTTCTTTTCTTTCGAATTTCAGCTCACGAAATTCTATCCAAAGTGGGTAAAGAACATCACGATGTTGAGCTTCACCCAAGCAATTTCACCAATATTAATCAATACTCATTTAATTTCTTAATAAAATTTTAGATCGAACACATTTTCATAAACACTTTCTTCCAATTCACTCTACCAAAAAGGTGTTTCAATCACTATTTGCAGCTTCGAACATTAAGTTACAGCCGTGTTCAATCTTAAAACAATTCTCAAACATCAAAATTTAATGTGCGACTTCAAACACCTAAAGAACCCAACTGTTGCAATCGACCCAAAATTTACGACGAACAACAATGGAGCAAGCTCGTACAACATCAACAACATAATTTTCAGTCAAGCAAATTAGATCTCACCAAAATTTTATGATTCCTCTAGCAGAAGCGAAAAGAGAAGAAAAGAGAAGAATACAGATCAGATACGATTGCTTATGTTTCCGGTCTAGACGAGTTTGTTTGCCGGTGTCAGTGGAATCACTTTCAAAATTTATACAATGCAAGCTAGGTCGGGTAAAATGTACAATTAGGGCCAACTTTTGTTATGAGGTTGACTCAACTGTACTTTTATGTAATTCTTTCGCATATTATTTCTTAAGCAATGTTGATTACTTTAGTAGAGTTGTATGAGTCTACTTAATACTAGATAAATAAAGTGAAGTAGGAAAATTGTTACATGATTTTTGTGCTACTAGTTTTTGGACACACATGTCGCGTGTGTAAACCATGTTAATGAGTATAAATAAAAATAAATTATGTAATTAAATGTATATTTGAGTTATAAAATTAAAAATAAAAGTTAAAATTATTAAAATTATAAATACAATCCTATTTAGCTCACTCAATAACGAAAAAAATATTCGAAAGGGAAAATTTATAAAATCAAGGTAAAAAATAATTTCGCATTCGACTTTCAACTGAGAGTGAGGAGGTGTGTTAGAATCCTCAAATCTACATTGTCGTTCTGGACATTGGAGAGGGACCAAAACGCCTCTGCATTTTCTCAAATGCCCAATTCGCATTCCTAATGCTTCCTTTAGGGAGAAGTATAGTGATTTTAGTAAACTAAAAATAAATAAATATTTTTAAAAAATCTTTACCGGTAAATAAGCATTAGTAAAGACATGTATTTTCTATGAGTTTAATTTATCTTACTTCAAAATGATCCTCGCAATTCATTGAGAAACATTCAGTATTATATCTTGAAAAAATTAAAGAAACAATCAACGTAAATAGATAACTTGTGATGCTTTGCGGGAATTAGATTTGCTTCTCCAAGCATGAAAAGCCGTTGTTACGTTTTGCAGAATCGTATGGATTGCTCAGAAATAGTTAAATCTCTTGCACATCACTGGAGATATATATTTTGGGTTTTTGACATTTCTGCATGGCATTGGAGCTAAATGCTTTGGCTCGTCTTTTGTTGGGGGAAGTGCACGGTTAGCCACTAATAATATATGTATTTTAAGCCACTGTTTAAAATGTTTTTAGTCTTTAGCCACTGCTTTAATAAACTTTAACTGCCTGGACGAAAATAATCTTATGCTCATGTCCTTAACTTTTGAACTAAACTTCAGGACTTGAGGGCTTCAGGACTACATATTCTTAACTTTTGAACTAAACTTCAGGACTTAAGGACTTCAGGACTACATGTCCTTAACTTTTGAACTAAACTTCAGGACTTAAGGACTTCAGGACTACATGTCCTTAACTTTTGAACTTGGAACTCAAACTTTAGGACCAAGCGTCCTTAACTTTTGAACGTGTAAGTCAAAGTTAAGGACATATTGTCCTTAAATTTTGATCTTGTAACTGTAAGTTAAAGACTGCATGTCATTAACTTTTGAACTTGGAACTCAAACTTCAGGACCAAGTGTCCTTAACTTTTGAACTTGTAAGTCAAAGTTAAGGACCTATTGTCCTTAACTTTTGATCTTATAACTATAACTTAAGGACTGCATGTCCTTAACTTTTGAACTTGGAACTCAAACTTTAGGACCAAGCGTCCTTAACTTTTGAACTTATAAGTCAAAGTTACGGACCTATTGTCCTTAACTTTTGATCTTGTAACTGTAAGTTAAGGACTGCATGTCCTTAACTTTTGAACTTGGAACTCAAACTTCGGGACCAAGCGTCCTTAACTTTTGAACTTGTAATTTAACAAGAAATTTTTTTTCATACCAAACGTATACAGTTGAATTATTAAATGAATTTAGATATTCTTGAAACCTGTAAAAAATTGTATAACATCAATTAGTAATATATTGGCGCCAAACATTAATTTTAGGACATTAAAATTAGAAAGAAATATGGCAGAAACAAAATCTTTACTAGTTATTGTGATTGCCAGAGTATTAGTCAAATATGAGAATGTTGGTCAGAGTATGAGTCAAGTCTTTCCATTACAAAAAGGAGCTTAGCCTTTGATGATTTGAGGAGAAACCCTGATGCGTCCGTCAATCCAACAGATGAGAAAGAGTGTAGTTGCACAGTTCTTCTCCTGAAAGAGATAGAAGAAAGGATAACACAATCTTTTCATATTAATTTTAATAGACTAGTGGCTACTATTGCTAAGCATTGAAAATACTGGATAAAAAGTAAATACCACTTTAAAAAGTGGCTACCCCACACAATTTTTACTCTTTTGTTCGATGCTTCTGTTGAAGTGGGGAAACAAAATTAGAAAAAAAATATTTCATATAATTTTAAATTAAAAATTGAAAATTGAAATAAGAGGAAGAGAAGAAAAGAGCCAGAATTTTCTACCAAAATCTGAACCGAAAATCATCTTTAATCGAGAATGGAATTTAGAAAGAAAATGAGTACTGCAAAAGGAGTAAGTAGGTGAACGAAATTACACAAACAAAATATTCAAAGTAACTACTCAAATTCTATAAATTTAATAGCAATGAAGAGAACATTGGTTGATGTAATTAAATTTGCTAATATTCTTTTTGTAAATCGGTTATGGAATTGTAAAAACTATCTCTTAAATGGTGATACATGCGTAGAAGATTAGAAAAAATTAATTGTTGAATAATGAAAGCTAACCAATAAATGACATAAACGATTCTTATTAGCTCATTATTTAGAAGCAAAAATAAGTGGAAAATACAAGGGAATTAACGTTTTAACTTTATGGTTTACAAAATAAACAACAAATTAACGTGTAGTTATAATTCCTCATCAACAACAACAACAACAAACCTAGTATGTTCCCATCAGGGGGTCTGGGGAGGGTAGTCTGTACGCAGATCTTACCCCTACCTAATGCAGGTAGAGAAGCTGTTTCCAATAGACTCTCTGCTCAGGAAGGGTAAGAAGAAGAAGAGGAAAGCAAGAAAGGAAGAAAGAAGAAAAATAAAAGAATAAGGGAGAGATACAGGATAAGTAGTACCAAATAATAGCAACAGGGAATACAATACCTGAGGCGAACAAAACCACATAACGCAATAAAACTATAAGAATATGAAGGAACATGCGTGCTACTAAGGCTATCGGTGAGCAACTAAAAAACTACACACTAACCTTCTACTTTAATCCTCGACCTCCACACTCTCCTATCAAGGGTCATGTCCTCAGTGAGTTGAAGCAGTGCCATGTCCTGTCTAATCACCTCTCCCCGGTACTTCTTAGTCCTACCTAGACCTCTCCGCAAAGTCGTCATAGCCAACCTCTTACACCTTCTAACAGGAGCATCAACGCTTCTTCTCTTGACATGTCCGAACCATCTCAGCCTCGAATCCTGCATCTTTCCCTTCACGGAGGCTACTCCCACTCTATCCCGGATAGCTTCATTCTTAATCTTATCTCTCCTGGTGCACCCACACATCCATTTCAACATCCTCATCTCTGCTACTTTCATTTTCCGCATGTGGGAGCTCTTGACTGGTCAACACTCAGCCCAATACAGCATAGTCGGTCAAACCACCACTCTATAAAACTTACCCTTAAGTCTTGGCGGCACATTCTTATCACATAAAACACTGAAAGCGAGCCTCCATTTCATCCATTTTGCTCTGATGCGATGTGCGACATCTTCGTCAATCTCCTTGTTACCTTGGATAATAGTCCCGAGATACTTAAAACTCACTCTCTGGGGGATAAATTGAGCATCAAGCTTTACCTCGACGTCTGCTCCATGGGTCCTATCACTGAATTTGCACTCCAGGTATTCTATTTTGGTTCTACTCAATTTGAAACCTTTAGAATCCAAGGTCTTTCTCCAAACCCCAAACCTCGTGTTAACTCCGCTTCGCGTCTCGTCGATAAACACTATATCATCGGCAAATAGCATGCACCAAGGCACCTCCCCTTGGATGTGTTGCGACAGCACATCCATCGCCAAGGCAAATAAATACGGGCTAAGAGTCGATCCCTTGTGCAACCCCATCACCAAAGGGAAATGCTCCGAGTCACCATCCACAGTCATCACCCAAGTCTTTCCATCATCATACATATCCTTAATCAATCTAATGTAGTTATAGTTCCTCATTTAATAGAATTTTCAATTAAGTACATTCTGTTACGAGTGTGTGAACAAAGTCCTACATGGAAATTAGAAAGGAAAAATAAGCTACTTATAAGGAGTTGGATACTCTTAATGACGTAAGGCCTTTTGGAAAACCGTGCGGATTTGGCCCAAAGCGCACTATATCAAACCATGTTAAGAGTATCTTTGGGCCATTTTAGTCTAACATAGTGGTATCAGAGCTTGTGGTTATAATTGATTGTGTTGATTATCTATTTTAATGATGGAGGCAAATATGAAAGATGGTCTGTTTGAATGAAAGTAATTATCACATTTATAAAGGCAAGATGAAATATCTTCTATTTGTCAAGAAAATGCATTTACCTGTGTTTACTTCAACAAACCTGAAATTTTATCTGATGAGGATTGAGAATTTGAGCACTCACAAGTTTGCGGTTATATCATAAAATGGTTGAAGATAATGTTTGTAATCATATTGTTAATGAGACACATGCTAGAGCTTTGCGAGAAAAGATCGAGACATTTTATGCTTCAAAAACTGGCAATAATAAGTTATTCATGCTTAAACAATTGATCAATATTCGATACAAAGAGCGTAGTCCTATTTCTGATCATAAAATTATGTTTCAAGGTGTCCTACACCAGCTGTCCGGAATGGGTGTAAGATTTGATGAAGAAATATAGGGACTGTTGAATACTTTGCATGTCTCATGAGAAATTCTTCGGGTTTCTTTGACTAATTCTGCTCCTAGTGGTATTGTAACTATGGAATATGCCAGGAGTAGTGTCTTAACTAATTATATGAGGAGAATATCTCAAGCTTCGTCTTCTTCATCTTCACACTCCGAGATTTTGGTTACTGAAGATAGGGGAGAAGTAACTTCAGAGGTCAGAATGACAGAGGCAAAAGTAGAAACAAGTCGAGGTCTAGGTACAAGAATGTTACATGTGATCATTGTAACAAGAATAGTCACATTCAGAAGTTCTGTTTCAAGCTTAAGAGAGAAACGAGACAACAAAAGAAAGATGGCGACAATAAAAATCGTGTTGCTACTGTTGTTGTTGATGATCCCTTTTTTTTCACGACGAAGATACCATTAATTTTGTTCATGATGAGGCTAATTGGTTTGTGGATTCAAGTTCCATTTCTCATGTCACGCCAAAGAAGGAATACTTTTCTTCTTATACTCCAGATAACTTTGGAAAGTTAAAAATGGGCAATGATAGTGAGGTTGATGTATTTGACATTGGTACTATTTGTTTGAAAACTAATAATGGCTCCAGGTTAGTTCTTAACAATGTAAAGCATGCTCTGATGACCGCCTGAATCGAATCTCTACAGGAAAGCTTGATGATGATGGTTATTCAGAAGTTCTGTTTCAAGCTTAAGAGAGAAACGAGACAACAAAAGAAAGATGGCGACAATAAAAATCGTGTTGCTACTGTTGTTGTTGATGATCCCTTTTTTTTCACGACGAAGATACCATTAATTTTGTTCATGGTGAGGCTAATTGGTTTGTGGATTCAAGTTCCATTTCTCATGTCACGCCAAAGAAGGAATACTTTTCTTCTTATACTCCAGATAACTTTGGAAATTTAAAAATGGGCAATGATAGTGAGGTTGATGTATTTGACATTGGTACTATTTGTTTGAAAACTAATAATGGCTCTAGGTTAGTTCTTAACAATGTAAAGCATGCTCTGATGACCGCCTGAATCGAATCTCTACAGGAAAGCTTGATGATGATGGTTATTATAACATCCTTGGTGGTGGCTAGTGGAAGCTTACAATGTGTTAACGACTTGACCGGTCATATTCAGCATTAACATTATGTTCAGTTGTTTGAAGTCCTGAGTAGCTTCATAAGCTGCGTTATGACTTGTGTGAATCATCGGTTTTGGTTTTCAAGTGATTCGGAGTTGATTTTGAAGAATTATTCTCAACTAAGAAGCGTTAAGTTGGAAGATTTGACCAAGTTTGACTTTTTTGTCTTCCACCTCAGATCGAAATTTTGATGGTTTTGTTAGGTCTGGATGGTAATTTTGGACTAGGAATTCCAAGAAGGTTTCGGCACTAATTGACGAAAGTTGGCAATTTGAAGGTTCAGAATATATATGAGTTTGACTAAGAGTTGAGTTAGATGATATCGTGTTCGGATTTTGATCCTGAGAGATGAAATAGGTTTGTTATGTCATTTGGAACTTTTGTGCAAAAATTATGGTCATTCCGAGTTGATTTGATATGGTTCGGCACGAGTTTTGGAAGTTAAAAGTTTGAAAGCTCATTAAGTTCGATTTGAGGTGTGATTCGTGGTTTTGGTGTTTTTATGCATGATTTGAGGCCTCGAGTAAGTCTTTGTTGTGTTATGTGACTTGTTGGTATGTTCATACGGGGTCCCTAGGGATCGGGTGAGTTTCAGACGGGTTTCGTACTATTTCGGACCATGTTAGTTTATCTAGTTTCTACTGATTTCTGGTGCTTCATTTCTTCTTCGTGTTCGCGTTTGAGCTGGGCTGGCAGACTGGAGGAGTTCTTCTTCGCGTTCGTGAAGTATTGATCATGTTCGCAAATGCCTGGTAGAGTTTTTCTTCGCGTTCAGGGGTGAAGTTTCGCGAACACGTAGCTTTATATTTGTGGCAGAGTAATTTGTGCATCGCGAACGTGATGGCTCTTCTGCGTTCGTGGAGGGCATCCCTAGGCAGTGTTATAAAGTACTCTATTTTCGAACTTTGAGTTATTTCATCGCATTTTGAGTAGGGGATCTCGGATTTGGGCGATTTTGGAGGCGATCTTCACCGCATGGATTGGGGTAAGTGCTTTCTACTCTATTTTGATTATATTTCGCGATCCCGTCTTCGTTTTTGGCATTTGATTGACGATTTCAAAAGAGAAATTGGGGGGGGGGGGGTCTAAACTTTCCTAAAGTGAATTTTTGAGTTTTGAAGACCGATTCAGAGTCGGAATTGAGTGAAATTAGTATAGTTGAGAATGGATTGTCGGAATTTGTAAGATTTGTCAGGTTCTGGGGTGCGGGCCCCGGGTTTTTGGCTAGATTTGAGCTGAGCGGATGTGAATTTTAAAAGGAAAAGCTATTTTGAGTAATGAATCGACCTAATTGAGGTAAGTATCTTGCCTAACTTTGTGTGGGTGAAACTACCCCTTAGGTTTTTGGTGATGGTACTATTTGAATTATGTGAAAGATGTGTACACGAGGTGACGAGTGTGTACAAGAGCTTATATGTGGTATTTGAGTGGTGTAGACTTCTAGACTTCTTCCATGCATTTAAAAGTATTTGTCACAACATGATGTAGCTTTCATCGTTGAATTTGCTCTTATGTGCCTTGAAGTTGTTAGTACATGTTCAATCTTTTGTTGTCAAGTTCCTCTTATATCTTTTATTTATTTATTGTAATTACTTGTTGAATTCATGCCTTATCTATTATAGACCTAAGGAAGCTAAGGAGGAGTTGAAGGAGAAAAAGCACAAGGATTTTATCATTCCCTCCTCACTCAAGACCCGAGTTTAGATCGAATTTATACTTTCCTATACTTTAATTATATTTGTGATGAATTTCTCCATATCTATGAAATAGTTACCTCTAGGGTTTGATGGATTTGGTGTATTGAATATTGTTTGTGGATTATTACTCTAGTTTAATGTATTAAAGTGTTTTGGATGATTTAATTGTTGAATCTATATTCACTTGTTCATGTAATCCAGAGAGGCATAACTCGTGATATCTTTGCATTATATTGTTGGTTGAGTTCATAGATTCTTCTAAATAATCGAAAGAGACTAGTTGAATCATTGATCAAACCTAGTTAGGAGAATAATCGAAAGAGGTTTTCCTAAACACCAACCCACTACGCATTCTTGCATATCTTCACAGAGCTTAAATTGGTTCATCTCGTGAGGTTGAGACTTAATCAATAGAGGAGTTCGAGAGACTCACTTGAATGTTAGAAGTGAATTATCTAGAGTTAGGTCCCGTACAATTAACTTGCACCTATTATAACAAAGCCCTATCTTAAGGTTGTAATCTGGGCCGGGGCCGGGCCTAAACGTGCCAAGTGGGCCGGGCTCAAGTGGGGTGGTCCCAACTGGTCCCCGGCTAAGTGGGCCTAATGGGTGTAACCGGCCCATATGGGCCCGACCATTTTAAAAAAAAAAAAAATTATCTAAGGCAATTTCTTGTAAATTATATTATATAATTGTGACTTAAATCTTGTAATTCATATATTAATGGTTTAATTGTTTACCTGTTGCAATATCATGGTAAAATTGACTATCGGTAAATTAAAATAATGTGTTGTCTCTATCAAGAATAAAATGTTTGGGTCGGGGAGCTGGGGGGAGGAGTAATAGCTTGGCCACTACATTCACCAATTTTGGATTTTTTTCTTACTTTTACCAAACATATTTTTCAAGGAATAAGCCATATTAATTATAATTATACAAACTAAAAAAAACAAAACTATAATATTAAAACTTAAGAGTTGGAACGAGTTTACCGAATTGACGAACAACTTCTTGAAAATTATATATCGTTGAAGACTTGAATACTTCAATTCACCAACTTGACAATTTTTTCACAAATTGCAATAATAAATTAAGCAATTATAGAAGAAAATTAGAGAGAGATTGATGATTTTTTTAGAAAAATGAAATAATGAGGGGGTATTTATAGTTGAGAATAGGAAAAAGTGTAATTATAAAAAGTTTGGGGTTAAAACAAAGTTTGGGAGGCAAAATAGCTATTTTTCAAAGTGTCAAACGGCTAATTTGGCAGGCCAACGGCTATATTTTAAATATCCAACTGTTGGCCATTTTTCAGAAAAACAAAATTACAAAAAAATAGTCGTTGGGCCCGGTTGAACCGGCCCACTTAGGAAACCGGTCTCGGGCCCAAACGGTCCCGGGCTCGTGGGCTCAAAGCATAGGATCGGCCCATATGGGTTTAAGGAACTACCTGGGCTCAGGACCAAACAGGTCGTCCCGTTTAGCCCACTACTCATATGGGCTCGCGGGCCTGGGCCGGAACCGGCTACCTTATTTTCTTATTCCTTATCTCGATGTCATTAGTCAATAGCTTTAGATTCTTAGTTAATTTTTAGTTACTAATAATATAAATCTCGACTATTGATTCTCATGGATAGAAATCAAACTAGAAATACGAGAATATTGTTTAACTCCAATCCCTGTGGATACGATATTATATTATATTATATTTGATTAGAAAGTAAAATTTAAGTGTGTGTTTTGTGCTCATCAGAGTGGGGGGATATTTTGGAGCTTGGGATCGTGGATTCTGCTGTTGTGGCAGATTTTGAGTAGTAGTGTTTTTGTGATTAACATCAGGGACGTTTAAGGTGAGAGAGGTTAGCGGGGTTGCGGACCTGCTCGAGTTCGCCTTGTAGCTCCAGAATCTTTTGCTCTAATCGCAGAACTAGTTCGTTATGCCCCGGTGTATGATCTCGCCTAAACTCACACCACGAATATAGGTTGTGAGTCGGTCGAAGCAATAATAAAAACCCAACGCAAGTCGGAGTCGAATCCACAGGGAGTTAGATTTTGGATTAGGTATACACCTAGTGTAAATGTATGATGTGCCCTAAATTACACTTCCACATTGATAATTGATGTTTCTACTTCTAATTTTACTCTATGGATTGCAATAGTAAAGCTAAGAGACAATATTTTTGGTTTTGGTTGTTTTTCAAGTTATGAAAGATCTACGGTTGCGACTCCGCCTAGATGGTTACCTAACGGATTTAGAGCTTTAGGCCATGTTTGGTTGATTGGGATACAATATAGCAAGCACACACAATTACTCACTCTATACCTTTGGGTAGTTTGAGTGATTTTGCCCGATTTTGCTTTCTCAAGTCCAAATGGGTATTGCACAAAGCAAGTGATAAATACTCTAGTCGAGTCTCACTATCTCTAGGTTCGACCCTTTAATTGGGGCTATCAATTTCTTGAGTTCACCCAAATTCCTAGTTAGCCAAGTTCTCCAAGTCTTATTCTCACTTTCTCAAGTAGAGACTACGTCAATTTGGCATGAATCGATGTTTGCAACCATTAATTCTAGAATTCAAGCAAGTACAAGGCTAAATATCATATACCCTCCCTAAATCAATAACCCATTAAGTACCCATACTAGGGTTGGGTCACAACCCTAGCTAAGGGTTTACCTACTCATGGAAAATGAAGAAATTAAAGAAGAAACCTAGATATAATGCATAATAATTGATTAAGGAGAGAAAATCTGATGTTTAAAAGCTAATCTAGTACAATGTTACCCAATACAGTAAATAAAAATGGCTCAGGTTCTCCCCAATTACAAAACTTAACCTAAAAATGACAAAAAGTATTATTTATACTAAGCTGAAATATCTGACAAAAATGCCCATGTGGAGGTTGCGCGGTCGTACAATTCTGTGTACGGTCCGCATGTTGAGATTGACTGGACAATTGGGCTTTCTACGGTCGCATAAAATTGGGATGCGACTGCCTTTCATTTAATTGTGTGGACCGCACATTTCTGAGTGCGGCCGCACACTTGAACTAGGACTGGAGCTGGCCTTCATTATGCGAACCGCACATTTATGAGTGCGGTCGCAATTTAACCTCCTGCGTCCGCACAATAATAGTGCGGTCCGCACATCTTCAATCATGGCTCTCTGATTCTAGTCTTTTGTGGGCCGCACAATTATGAGTGCGGCCGCACTTGGCATCCTGCGACCGCACAATTATGAGTGCAGCCGCACTTGGCATCCTACGACCGCACAATAATAGTGCGGTCCGCACATCTTCAATTTCCAAAATGCATGTTCTCTGAAGCTTGTTTTCTGTGGCCGCACCATAATTGTGTGGTCCGCACTTACTGAAGAAATATCATCAGTGCTCCTTCAGAGTTTGCAGACGGACACAATATTGCGTGGTCCGCACTGTGCCCTTTTTTGCCTTGTTTTGGTCCTTGTCCAATTTTTCTCCTTTTTGAGTTAATTTTCACTTCTTTAGCTCGTTTTCCAATATTCCTACAAGAAAGAACATTTCATTAGTTCTCGGGAATACCTTTAAGAATTTTTGGGCCAAAACACAAGTAAAAGAGAGCAAATAAGCAGTCAAAATCTCTACTTATCAGTGTACTTCTTCCATCCGAGGTTTCCATATTCTCTGCCAGAGGAGCGTTGTCTTTCCTATTGCCACTCAAATCATCTATCTTTCCTTTCCCCTTGCTTTTGACATTTCTAGAAGGTGGAGGACCTCTAGACCTGTTGTGGTATGCTAATGTTTCCAGAGTGCACAAACCAACCTTTGGGAATGTGAGTAATCAAAAGAAGGAAAAAAAAAAGGTAGCCAAGTTAGTTAGGTGAAATAAAAGGGTCTTGCAGTATATAAACAAATAGCTTATAAGTCGTTCAATGGTTTGCGTCCTAATTTGGGGACCTCGTTGTGCCCGAGGTAGGCCTAAGCGACAAGTAAAATTGGAGAAATTTGTGCCAACGTTGCTTCATCCCATTAATGCGGAAACAAATCAAACCATTCTATTACTAAATTGAAACAATGATATAGAGTTACTAATGGCACAAAGCCTTATTACATCAATTCTAAACAAAATCTAAATATAAAACAATTAAAGAAAACTCTCTTATTCTACTTGGTCTCAGATGGACCCTCTCCGTGTCTTTCTTTCTTTGCCCCATCAATCACGTTACCAAGGTTGAGCATGTCAAGCAACAAGTAATCCATTGGTAGCTTTCCTCCTTCGTCATAGCCCATACCCTGGCAATCCTAAAGCCTCTTCCTCATTTTCCCTCTCATTCCATCAACCCTTGTTCTAAGTACTCCAACCTCTTTGTTGATTTGTTTGCTATCTCATTCCATTCTCTTATTGCTTCTATATCTGTCTTATGTTGTTCCAGGTGCTTGGCCTCAGATTCGAAGACCCTTTTGCGCAGTCTTCTATTTTACCTGAGATTCGGCCTCTTTATCTATGATCTTTCCCTTCAGCTTGATCCCCAGTTATGTTATCTTCTAGACAGGAAAGGTAATAGTACATGTGTCCAACGTAATACCTATCGGGCTCTATAGTCTCTCCATCTTCAATGATTTTTTGATTCTACACACGCTGAACCTCGAACTTGAAAGAAATGACATCCCCTTTGAAGTCTGTCTTGTACTATGTCATGTTGGCTAGTTGGGGTATAAATTGCTTTCTTCCAGCTTGCCTCATTGCTCTTATTGGAGAATAAGGGTTGATACCTCGCAATCTAATCAACACCAAATGGGTGGCCTTCTTAGATCGAATTATGAACTCCTTGCTTGGAAACCATTCAAACATCTAGTGTACCTATTCATCAGTCAGATTGCTGAAAAAGGCGTACCCATCTTTCAGAATTCGTAGGCCTTGCACACCTTTCAGGAGCGAATGTCATTTTCTTTGGGTAGTGGCTGGAAATATAATCAATCATCGGCCTACGAAGGAATTACTGAAGGTAGTCCCCTCTTTGGAGATATTCTAACAACCAAACTTGTAACAAAATATTGCACCCTTCAAAACCAGGCATGTGTTTGCACCGGCCCAAGGCTCGGTATATCTCTACTAATATCATGGGAAAAATAGTATAGGTTTATCCCTCAATTACTTCCATCATGGTCCTGGCAACCATTCTAGTCGAGTGTGAATTTTCCCTCCTTGTATCGGGAAGATCAACTAACCCAAAAAACAAACTATGAAGACATAAACCCGAAAATGAGCCCACCCAACAGAAGTGATGGCCAATTTTTCGTGATACAAATGATATGATTTTCTATGTCTATACCATTCATACTGAAAGTCAAAGGGAATGTATGACTTCTTCAAGCAACCCAATTCATCATTCTTCTTGATCCTGACCATCTTCATAAAACTGCCAGGTGTACGACTTTCCGGCACCAACAATCCCAGACTATCCCACAAGAGATTGGCAAAACCTCCAATTTCCTCCAAAGGAGGGGTCATCTCCAAATTTCCTAATTGAAAGACGGCCCTCTTTTCGTTCTAAAACATAGTAGCAGCCTCAATTAGTTCTTTGCTTGGCCTAATGTCCATGATTCTTGTCGCATTGTGGGAGGTCGTTCCACCAATCAACCAACAAGGGTGGAATGTTCTGGACCGTGCCGAACCTAGGAATTTCGTGCTTTATTTTCTGAATTAAACAAAAGAGTCAGTCTTTCCCCCCTCCTGATTTGATTAATTAAGTGATAATAGTCAACACGTTGGCACATTTTCTCCAAGTAATTCACATAGCATGAATGTGTCCCTCAGGATTGTAGAGATCCTTTTGGACTTTGTACACGATTTATCTAAACGTATTAATACTCCGTGGGTATTTAATCCACCCAAGGTTTAACATGATGCATGCACACTTCAATTAGAGTAGGTTTCTAGAAGGGTCAATGCCGGTACTCTCAAGCGGACGACTTGAGAGGGAAAGGAAGGGGACCATGGATTGCACCACTGATCGACTAGTCTACCACTAATAAGACTTTTCGATTTGACAAGGGTGTTTATGAAAATCTCGGACAGTCATCAAGCGCCGCTATGTTGATAATTGACACGATTGGGCATAATGTTAAAAACATGCTTATGCGAAAGCGATAACAAATAGTCAAGTAATTTACATGGTGAAAACACATAAAGACATTATTAAATAATGTGATAAAATAAGCGAGGGAGAAAGGTAAAAGAAAAGACAAAGGAAATAGTTAGCATGGTTAAATGATTTGAAAGCATAATTAAATTAAAGAAACAGATAGAGGAGAGGGGAGAGGGGGGTTCATGATGTAGCAATTTTGAGCAAGTAAAAGGACGCTGAAAGGGAGGTACATGAAAGGAGCCAAATATAATAATTCGATAATCCACACAAGCAAAATTTGTCGTGGTAAGGGCCTAAGTATATCCCCAGCAGAGTCGCCATGCTGTCATGCCGGTTTTCTCGTTAAAGCGGGTTTCGACATGTGACAACTCTTTTAAAATGGGTATTAAAAGAGAATAATAGCCACCTAACAATTTTGAAGTGTGTTAGGGAACCTATTTTTATATAAATTTGTTGCAACTAGTCAACGTAACCAAAGATCGGGTAAGGGCTCAAATTTACCTCAAAGAGAAGGGGTTAGGAACTCTTCGAGATTCACAACAGTGGTTCTCGACCGAATTTTAAAGCTACGTAGGATTTATAAAAAATTCCATTATTAAGCTAAGGGAGAAAAGGTTTGGATAAACAATTGGTTATCCTATGTGAATACGTAATCACAAGTAATGCAAAGGAATATTTCGAAAGAAGAGATTGCATTTATAGAAAAACTAAATGGTACAATTCTTTGGAGGTGACGGAGGCACATAACTTAATTGAATCTAATTTTCTTAACAAACTAAATATACGAGAGGACAATTAAACATAATGGGTACCTAAAGTTTTTAGCCTAAAGGATCACCTCGTGCAACATAAATAATACTTCGCAAGCCTTATAGGTACAAGGGTTGCTCATAATATCCAGCGAGCACAGACTATCATCTCCAGCTACCGGATTACTATCTTTAAGTTGTTTACCTAAAGCACACTAATTCAATCCTAGATCGTGTCCTACTTGTGCCTACTCGTATCACGCCCATGGTCCATGAGGCATTGGACCACTATATAGGTGGTTCTAGACTCATCTTAGGCTGCTCAAAATTAAAAGACTAGGCGCCACATAATAGAAATAGATAGGAATTCATATAGGTAAATAATTAGTACAAAAGGGCTCATATTTACCTCTTCACATAGTCTTGCATGAAGGTCAAACAATGAATGACCTACGGTGATAGGCAGTGGCAGAATGGATAGTTGAAATGCCCTATGAACATGGTCTTCTAGTTGTGCAATTAAAACAGACAGTTATGGATTACTATGTTTGAACTAACCAGACCTAAATCCAGGTTTCTATGTGAATGCATGGATAGCCAGTTACAATTATCAGGCTTAGGATTCAAACACGAACAGACTACATTATTTGAGTCCTATAGGCATGATTTCTAAATGATGATGATTAGACGACCTTTAGAAAAAATAGTAGTTGAGTGATATGAATTCTTATTTGCAGAGTCATGATATCTAGCCGGGTAAGTATGGAGAACAAGTTGAAGAGCATATTGGCACAAGTGATTTCAATTACTTAACATATAGTCCTATAGGAATGCTCGCTATTAGCAAGTAATGCGAACAAATAGCAAGCGAGGTCAAGTAGGTCCTATAGGCATGTTTTTTAGAAAAGGTATGAATATTGTCTGCAACATTAATATTAATAGTTGCTTATGATCCTAAATCATGATTTCTAAGAGAATATATAAAGTTGAGAGTCTTATAGGCATGCTTTCTATCAGCAAGTAATACATAGAAATAGGACATAGCACACAAGTAGCAAGTAATATCATTTGGACCCTATAGGCATATTTTCTATCTGCTTATACGGAAATTAAAGTATCCCATCCCGCATTTTCACTAGTTTCTGCATCCTTTCTTTTTACAAATTATTACAGACCCAAATGAAAAAATACAGGTTCAATTACAAACAAGAATAACCCAGTAACATATCTGGTCCTTCACATGGTTTTAAGCTTTACATGGACGGCGGGCCCAAAGCTCCAAGTGTTGATAATATGCTTCAAATCCTAGTACCAAAACTAGCCCAACAATCATGCCCAAATAATAGGAGCATCTATCTTACTTAACCATCATTATTAACAAGCAATAAACATAGAGGAAATACACATACTAAATGGGTTGTAGGTTCATGAAATTTGCTCAAGGCGATAGTAGCCATCTTATAATAATTAGGGCTTGATCACAAGGAACATAACTGAGAAAATTTCAGGTCAAGCATGGTCCAAAACTGATCTACATAAAACAACTAAGTATAAGTTCATATATAGAAGCCTTAGTAGGAAAGATCTAGGATGGAACATGGTCAAGAGCTATTTCAAGTAAAATCTCACAGGAGAGACATTCAGCCTAAAGTAAAGTGTGGCCAGGAACTAAATCAGACTAGACAACAAGTAGAAAACTGCAACATGAAAATCTAAAGGAAAAACATGACCAAATTGATCCTACATTTGAACAAGGACCCTTACATAAAAGACTAGTATGAAAACAAGGCAGGCAAACCATGATCTAATTCTAGTAACAAGTTGTGAATCCCATAAGTAAAGGTTCAACATTAAAACAAACATGATTGAGGAACCAATTCTGAGAAACTGACAAGTAGCAAAGCAAACTGACTTAGCATGAAAATCTTAAAGTAAAACATATTCGAACAAATTCTGGGAAGATATCAGTCTTCGCAAGGTCTTAACACAAAAATCCAAATCAGGTCATTAATACGAGCTTATAACGGACAAAAATACAAAATTCAGGGATAACATAAGCGTAACAAATCAAGAAAAACCATTTGAGTCAAATGCACATAGTGAGAGTGTACTACATATGTTGAAGCTTATCCTAAAGTTCTGGACTTAGGCAAGTTTGATACTGGAGAACATGAAACTGTAGAACATCACTTAAACCATGAAATTGCAATGAAACATGTAATGACAGTTCAATACTAGAAATTCACAAATAGCAAAGAAGCTGAGTCATGATCGTCTACACAAAGGAAACTCGAACAAGTAGAAAAAAATAGCAATTAAATTGTGGGGTCAGAGTACTAACCTGTTGCAAATATAAACGAGCAAAAGAGTGAAAAACTTAGAATTTCAACAGCGATTCAGCAATAACAGTCGAGAGAGAGAGAGAGAGAGAGAGAGAGAGAGAGAGAATTCAGATTCCCCAATACGTTGCTTTAGAGTTCACAAGAGCCTTGGAAGACCTCCGATCAGTGCTTGCACCGGAGGAGGTCAATGAATTAATCACGGTGGCCTTGGCTTTCAGCCGTCCAAGAACCCAATAATTTTAGAGAAACTAGAGCGCAATATAGTAAGTGAGTGAAATAGAGTGGTGATTCAGGTCCTTTTTCAGGGGAATAGTGGAGTGGTTTATATAGTTTTTGATTCACTCAGATCAAGAAAGAAAATATAACAATTACAACACTGGAGAAAAGAATCGTATGCAAACCCATTCCAATGAATACAGAAAGAATGTCGTCTGAATCTTGAAGAATGAAGCTGATTCTGCTTGATTCAGAGAAGTGGTACTTTCCAAATTCGGGCAAGTACTAAGTAATACCATGACTATGCAAGTAATGAAGGGGTAACACACATAAGGCAAGTAAATCATGGAACCTTCCATGGTCTGGTCGGATTTGGAGAAGATTTGAGAGTAAAACGGCTAGGGTTTGGTTTTGTGAGAACATGAGCGTGTGAGGGCGGCAAAAACGGGGAAATAGTCTCTAGGGTTTGGGATTAGGTTTATAAGTAAAGGGGGTGAATGAATAATGTGCGTTGGATCAGGGGTTTGGACCGTTGAGATTTTAGAAGGGGAAATGGTTAGGTTTTTTGGGTCACAAGTGGGTATAGGGTGTTGGGTTGTTTGGTTTGGGCCTCAGATGGGTTAATTGGGATGGGCTCAATTATTTGGACCATTTTGATCAAAATTTTAACCCTGTATTGGGCCACAATTGAAAACACACGAAAACTAAATAAATTACAAAATAATATAAAAATGATTTTAAAATTCTATTTATGAAACTAACAATTTTAAAATAGTAGACTATAATTATAAAAATATAAAAAGGCTATTTTTACCGAAACAACATAATAAATATAATTTTTGTAGAATATAAGCTATTATTGCAAATATATATAAAATAATATAATAATACAAATGCAATTGTATGAAGTTCTGCAAAATACTATAAAAAAATTTTGGTAACTCATAAATAATTTTAAACAAATATTTATCAACTGAAAATCTAAAATCAACTAGAAATGTGTATGATATGAATAAATTATTTTTATGATAGTAAATTGAGAAACAAATATTATGAAGATAATAAATTGATGTTTAAAACATCTCTAGAATGGTAATGCGGGGAAATATTCTATAAAATGACATTATGAAATATACTAATTTACAAGGCTAACCGAAAATGAGCGCAAAATTGAGTAAGAACACCCACACTCATAGCAACCTCTAATTGGAAATGACCGTGGGGACTGAGTCAGTCCCCGTGAACTAGAATATACACCAGAAGAACCTGGTGCCGATGAACCCTTAATAGATGAAGCGCGATGAGAACTCTACGTCGGAAGTGCACTAAGTGAAGACTGTACAGAAGCTCCTCGACTGGGTGATGGTGTATGATAAACTGGCCAGCTAGAATAGCCTCTCCCAAATCGACCTCGGCCTCCAGATGAGGCACCACCGAAGATACATGAAGGGACCTCTTGTCCCTACCCAACATCAACTCTCTAGTCTCACTGCGGATGTGCTCACTGCGGATGTGCTCAATGCGGATGTGCTCAATGCAACGCGCTATCTCCACAACCTGGTGAAATGAAGTCCTGATCTCTGCCTCTCTGGCCATAGCAAGGCGGATACTAGGGTGAAATCCATCACTGAATCTCATGACTCTCTCCTCCTCAGAGGGAATCAAAATAGTGGCATGACCGGACAGCTCTATAAACCTCATCTCATAATAAGTGACACAGATTTGACCTTACTGAAGATGCTCAAACTATCTCCTCAGCTCCTCTCTCCTAGTGCAGGGCATGAACTTCTCCAAAAACTTTTTGGAGAACTGTGCCCAAGTAAGAGGAGGTGATCATGCATCTCTGACCAGCTCAAAAATCTACCACCACCTCTTGGCTTGACCCTGCATCTGGAAGGCAGTGAAGTCAACTGCATTGAACTCGACTAGTCCCAATTGCGTAGAATCCCGTGACGACTATACAAGAACTCCTGGGCATCCTCTGAAGGTGTACCACGGAAGTGTCGAGGATGTAACTTCGTGCACTTATCTAGCCTATTCAACTCATCAGCTGACATCATGGGCCTTTCCTTAGGCTACGTGACAATAGTAGACCGAACTCCCTTAATTTGTAACACAATGGGGTCTGATAACCCTAGGTCATCTAGTCTAGGGTACGATTAATTGGATTTTGCACTCCGCCCCCTGCTTAGGATATAACTTCTATAGTAGGAAATGCATCGGCTTGAGCCAAACTCTCGAACAAACCAACCATACGGACCAAAGTGTCCTGAACAATTGGTGTAGTAAGTAAACCCTAGGGAATCTAATCTGGTTCCACTGGCTAAACACAATCAGGAATCTGCTCCTCAACGGGAGCTATTTGTGACATCATAGCAGCTGCTCGAGCATGGCCCCTAGTTGTGGCACATGCTCCACGATGCCTCTGCCTCCCCCAGCCTCTTACTGCCCTGGCTTGGGATACTGGCACCTGCTCAACTGTATCGGAAGAAAGTGTCCTCACCATCTGTGAGAGAATAGAAAAGCAAAGATTCAAGCTTAGGGATAAACAAACCTGCACGACAGAGAACGAAAGAAATAAAAGTTTTCCTAACGGTTCTGTAGCCTCTCGAAGATAAATACAGACGTCTCTGTACCAATCCGCAGGACTCTACTAGACTTGCTCATGAATCATGAGACATATGCAACCTAGTGCTCTGCCAACTTGTCATGACCCAAATCTCACCAGATCGGTGATGGCGCCTAACGCCGCATGCTAGGCAAGCTAACAATCAGTGTACAGAAATAAAAATTAAATAGTCTCAACTGCGAAATAATATATAAATAACTAATGTCAAAAAAGCAATACAATTAAAAACTACCCCAAAATCTAGTGTTGTCGAGTGCATGAGCTCTATAGAATAGGTAAATACAAGGTTTGAGTCAAATACAATATTGTCCGAAATACTAAAAAGTAGTGACATGAAATAAGGAAAGGGACTTCAAGGCCTGCAAACGGAACAAAAATGTTAAATATGGGGTAAGGGGTAGATCCCGACTACCCATGATACCACGAGTCTAAATATGTGATTAGATTCCAAAATCAAATCCAAATCATAGCTCAAATCCCCAATTTTTATTTTCTTAAGTTGTAGAAAAGATCTCCAAATTTTCCTCAAAGTTTCATATTTGGGTGTTAATAATTCACATAGATTCTTGAAATAATTCCCAAATAGTAGAAATCACTTACCCCAAAGCCTTATGTGAAAATCTGCAAGCCAAAATCCCGAAATGGATCTCTATAACCCAACTGCATGTGTCGCATTTGCAACCAGGGTTTTGCAAATGCGACCAAAGTCTCGCAAAAGCAAACATAACCCCCATGCAGCAGATGTCACAAAAGCGACCCAAAACCTCGCAAATGAGACCCTTCATCGCAAAAGGGAACTATCCCTCACAAAAGCGGAAGTATCAATAGCGACACAAGCTTCGCAAATGCGAATCTGGCCTCCCAATCCAACATCCCAAATGCGATCAACAGTCCACAAATGCGATTAGAACATCGCAAATGTGATGTCTGTAGTACCAGCAAAAATCCTAACTTCCAAAAATCAATCTGAAACCAAGTTGAAACTCACTTGAGCGCCTCGTGCCTCACTCCAAACATCCACCCAACTATATAAACCTCACACAAACTCTATCGTATGCTCAAATCATCAAATAACATCCACTAACAAGAATGAAGTATTAAAACTCATGTTGCATGCCTTCAAGTTCAAGAACTTCAATAATTCACCACTTAGCGTCTTATTCATACCTAACCAACTCGGAATTTAACTAAACTTTGCAAACAAGTTTCAAGTGATAAAACAGACCTATTTTGAGTTTCAGAACGACAATTTGAATCCGATACTATCAAAGTCAACTCCCCGTCAAACGTCTGTACTTTTCAAATCTTCAAGTTACCAAACTTCAGCAAATAGAGCCGAAACATCCTTGGAACCTCCAAATCCAAGTTCGAACATACGCCTAATTTTAAAATCACCATATGAACCTATTGGAACCATCAAACCACCAATAGGAGATCGTTTTCACAAAAGTCAAATACTTATAACTTAAGCTTCCAATAATTGAACTAAGTGTTCTTATTCACTCCAAAACCTTCCTGGAATCAAACCAACTATCGTCGCAAGTTACAAAACAATAATAAAAAATACAGGAAGCATCAAGTAGGAAAAACAATGCTCAAATACACAAAACGACTGACCGGGTCGTTATAATAAAAATTATATTTTGTATTATTGGTAGGTAATATTCGCATATATTATGTACCCTGGAAAATAGGATCTAAGAGACTTGTTAGCTGGACACACCTCTGTATATATTGGGACGATACTTAGTGAATGCAACAAGGTTTTCCCCTGCAATAATTTATCACTAGACCAAGACTCGTTATATTTGTATCAAAAATAATTTGTACAGATTTGTTCTCTTGTCAAATATTTCTGTACGTCTGAGTCTATGCTAATTGCCCTTCTTAAAAACAACTTTGTATGGATAAAACAGGCTTCCAAATTGGGGTATGTCAACATTCAACTTAGTTTGGTCTTGTCTTGGAGATATGTTATGGTGCAAGAGAGATGTAATCTTATATAAGGAGGTCCGGCATGGTCTCCATTCTTTTATGTGCCTTTAGTTTTTTTGCAATATGATATTAAATTTAAGTTATATTGATAGTGTAATATAATTTTATTATCATCAGTATAATAATAACAGGTTTAGGTACTTACCGATCAGTTTTATGAAATGAATTGATCGTAATTATATTTTAAGCGATCTGAATCATCTAATTGTGTGTATATTTTTGCCTCGTTAATGCATAGTATAATTTAAAGTCAAAGTAATGCACGTAAAGCTCCTTGAAACGAGGTGGTTGATATTTCTTAAAGAGTCACAAGCTTCACCCAGTGATTTACCTTGCCATTATCGGATGATATATTAAAAAAATAGCGTGAATTTCAATCGTGAATTAATTGAAGTAGGAGAACATGATCTGGACTACTTTCTCCGGTCCACTTAATTAATTTTTTTGGTTTTTTTTTTTTACGATTCATAATATTTTATATTTTTAGATAAAAAAACGAATTAATTATATTTTTTAAAGTTGTCGAAGTAAAGAGTATTGTAGTATCTTTTATGTTTCGATTGAACAAGTTAAAGAGATTGCAAAGGTTGACATGATTAATTTTACCGTTAATTTATATTTTAAAGTATATTCTTTAATATGTGTAAGAATAGTCAAAAAATTACTTAAAGACCGAAGGAAGTATTATTAAAAAAAAAAAGTTACATGAAAAAGAAGAAGAGATAACCAGTGTTATGGGAGAGCAATGAGCAGTGAGCGAAGAGTGAAGAACAATCTCTGAAGTCTCAAAAAAAAAATTACGTTTCCAAGGTTCTGTCATTCGCATGAAAAAGAGAAGAATCAGCAGTACAACTACATAACAAAATGGTTCTTTTGACTTTTTCTTTTCTTTGGAGAATCTTTTCTTCGAATAATAATTAAGCAGAGAAAAACACTTTATAAAATTAAAATTAAAAATGAAAAGGTCTAATTTAGATTATAGCCAAAGTTTATGATACTTAGTTACAATATGCTTTTTGGTGGTGCATTTCGATATTATAGGCATTGAAAAAAGTAGAATAAGTGATTAATTAGACGTGGAGAACAAAATTAGATACAAATAAAAAGAAAGAAACAGAGTAATATACTACGTATACTTTTAAGGCATGAATAGATTATTTCCACACTTGCACCTCCACGCTTCAGGGTAGTACTCTAAAGTGAAACTAAAACCGGGTTGAATGGAGACTCGAACCGGTTTACATGGCGAACACCTTCCACACTTGGATCTGCAGGTGGGTGGACATGAACCCGGTCCACTCAGTCTTCTCTCAGTCACAATCACCTCTTGCTGCTCACCGCCTATGCTTCACAAAAACATAAATATCTCTAGCAGTTAGGATGACTAAGTACGCGTATATAAATTAATCAGATTAGCGAATATTAGATACAGATTTCCGCACCATATTTTGCAAATGGTTAAACAAGAATAAATAATATATGTATACATAATACCCCTCTTAAGAGCTTAATTTTCAAACGAGAAGATTACACAATTAAACAGCACATTATATAAAATTCCTGCATTATCTCACCGTTATTCATCAAAAAAAATATATTTTCACATATAATATTTGACTCAATAAAAAGAATCAAGCTATCACTGACGAGCTTGCTATAAACATAAAATATATAGTAATAAAAGTTGAAAGATGGTAAATCCATTACAAAGAGTTTATGCAGCAACAGTGTAAAACTTCTTTACCGCAGTCACGTCGCTTAAAAGAAAATTATAGATAATCATTCACCAAAATTGAAGATTATTACAAGCTACGACAATAAATTAAAATATACCGACAGTATAAAGATTCAATGCGTCGTATGTATAAAACAAACTCTACTGTTATAAAAAAAAGTAAATTAGTGCGAAATAGGTGGACTCACTGAGTCGTCGAGTGGGGTTGAGACGAAGAGCTGAAACAACAGAGGTGAGCAAAAGGAAAGTTAATGTGGCTATGGTAGCAAAAGAGAAGCAGGAGGGTGTGTGTTGGAAATGATGATGGCGGCAGTGTAATACGCCCATCGCCCAAATGGAGCTGCAAAAAATAGTGATGTTATATAGAGACGAGTGTTTAATTTGCTACGATTAAGCTATACTGGTATGGAGATAGGGAGAGTTAATGCAAAATTAAAAGCTCAGAAGAAAATAGGAAGATGGCTGCAGGGGAGGAGACTGCCTTCAATGTGGGGGGATTGGATTCTATTATTGAAAGTGTTGCGTGTGAAGGTGTCAGTCCAAGTCAAAGACATACACCCTAATTAGCCTCTTCATTTATTACAAAGATGAGAGAGAAATTTTCTGGTGTTTGTTTGTCAATATAAAAATAGTACTCCGTCACATTCCAATTTATGTGAACTTGTTTGACTAAGCATGGAGTTTAAGAAAAAATAAGACTTTTAAAATTTGTAGTCCTAAACAAGTCAAAAATGAACTCAGAGTATTTGTGTGGTTATAAAAGCTTTCATTAAGAGTATAATTATAAGTTTAAGCTAAATTATTATCAAATTAAAAAAAGGGTCATTCTTTTTTGAATGGACAAAAAAAGAAATATTAGAATAGAGGGAGTATTGAATACGGTGTATTAGTAATGTTGGAATAAGCTATGCAGAGATTATTTCTTATCCACTGTTTGGTTTAGTAATTGAAAATAGCATGCATTGCACAGGGGTGTATACATGCTTATTGTCATGGGCGGCTTTCCATCCATGCCCCATGACCCCTTGGACGCGTCCCGTGGCGTCCTAGCAAGCCTCCCAACGCCTAGCGCCACGGACGGCCCCGTGGTCTTAGCCGCTCCAAGTGACAAGCGCGCAAGTGCCTCTGTCGCCCCACCAATTTCCCTCGCTAGCGCCCAGCCGCAAGTAGCTGCCAACAGCGCCGCGCGTGCAGATCATGATGCCGGAGACAAAGTTGCTGCCAACGGACCTGTTTCTACCTTTGTAGAAAACTAAGTCCTTTTCTTTGTAATAGCTTTCATTATTGCAATCCAGCTTTCATCATTTCAAACATCAATTACTGTTCTCTCAATTGTTGGCATTGGTTTTCCCACACGGCACTGACAGTCTATTCTAGCGTGTGGCGGGGACCTCATTTGGCGGACAACAACCACCCTGACATCGGTTGCTTAGCC
>ML264854.1:0-28189 GCA_005239495.1 Nicotiana undulata | reverse complement strand
GCGATCGCGTAGGTCTAATTCCACTGGGCCCCTAAATCACACTTTGCGATCGCAACAATTCTTCTGCGATCGCATAGCTTTCGCAATTGGGCCACGTCAAATTTCTCATCGCGATCGCGAGAACTGGCATGCGATCGCAGGCTTCACAGCCTTTGTTCTTCGCGATCGCAGGCCCTTTTCTGCGATCGCAATTCACTAAACCCCAAGCAGCAAAGCAGTGTACTTGCAAAACTTGGTTCCAAATGCTTTTTACACTGTTTCTTTGGCCTAACCACCCCTAAATACATTGCTTTAAGTGCCCATATGATTGTTTGACATGATTAATCTCCTTGTAGGCACTTTACACTTCAAAAATGGACTCGACACCTGTGGAAAATGTTCAAACGCCCGGTGCGCAAGCGCCCGCAGAGGATTACTATGATGCCACCACCTTCTCTTCACTTAGATGCTCTGAGCTATATGACAAGAAATTATCCTTAGGCATGATTCGGGAACGAGTAATCCTCCTGACTGACCTGGAGAACCGATGGCCTGAGTTCCATGGGAGATTGATAACTAGTGGCTGGATGTGTTTTGCAGCTAATCCTAGGCCAGCCAACCATGAAGTCGTCCGCGAGTTTTATGCTAATGCTTTGGAGGTGGAATTTGCTGATAAGTTGGTAGTTACTGTGAGGGGCAAAGAAGTAAGGGTAAGTCCTGAGGCGATCAATGCACTCTACCACCTGCCCAATGCTGACAACCAGGTTTACAGAGATCGAGCCCCAGAAGCAGGGTTGCAGTGGTACATTGATCATTTGCATGGCGGACAGACACTCGGCTCGATCAAAAATCATTCCAGGATAGAGTCGGCAGAGTATACTGCAGAGGCCAAGACTTGGCTCTCCATCATTTGTTCTCGCATCATGCCGTCCAAAAATGAGACAGAGGTAACACCTGAGAAGGCAAGAATAATATGTGCCATCATGGAGGAAATCCCGGTGAATGTCGGGCAGATTATTTATGATGAGATGGCAGAGGTTGTAGCAGAACGGTCCAGGAGCCTATTCTTTCCGTCACGGATCACCCAGTTGTGCTACAATGCTGGGGTGGTGCTAAAGCCCAATGAAAAGGAGCGACACCCGGAGAAAAACATCCATCCGCTGTTGAGGAAAGGAGCTGGAAATGCGCAAAAGAAGCGGAAGATTGATGTGGCAGCCCCCACTTTTAGCCAGTTCCCTGATGCCATTGAGATACCTGATGATCCTGAAGCTGCTCCTGGGACTTCCACAGCTATCATGCCACTGGAGCAGGGGCCGCTTACTCTCAGGTACATTTCTAGAAAGGTCTATAGGGTAGATTCACAGGTCCGCCAGCTTGTAGCTGGCCTTCCTTCTGCACCACCCGAGGAGGGCACTTCTTCAGGTTCAGCTAGCCAGGCAAGGCTCCTGATTGTAGCCGACCTTTCTAGGGAAAACCAGACCATCAAGGCCAAGCTAGGAAAGATCGAGAGGAGGCAGAATAAGCATAGGGAGTACGAGAAGAAGAAGAGCAAGTTCCTCTCCAAGATCATGAGCACGTTGAGAAAATTCTATGGTCCGGACGAGGCCGAGGAGGAGGACTTTGAGCTTGCACCTCCCATTTCTTCCAGTGATGAGTGATACCACCCAGGGAGCACCTCCTTTATTTTTTTTATCTTATCTTGCGTAATTGCATTGGGGACAATGCAATATCTTCGGTTGGGGTGGCTCTTATATGATTGTGTGAAACATTGAAATCAACCTCTGTTTTTTTTTGGCTAATTATGAACTTGTGTAGATTGGTGAATATTTTAATGTATTTATGATAGTTTGTTAAAGTAGCATTTTCTTTCTTTTCATGTTTTTCTTGTTTTGGTTTGTATTTTTGTTTAGGTATAGTAGCATTATTCCTTGGTTTTTCTTTCTACCATAGTTCTTTTCCAAGGAAATGATTTTTGTTGAACCGGGTGACTTTTCCCTATGATGGATAGCATGACAACTTTCTTAAGGGATTAAGTCTAGTAGTTAGTTTAGGAATTATGTGTGAATTAATTGGGTTTTGGGATGTAATCTTGCGCCCACAAGCCAACATATGACTTGTTTGGTACCAATATGATTTAAACCTCGGCATGGGAAAATTTTGAGAAAAAGAAAAAGAGAGATAATAAGAATGCTCCTTGTTGTGATTTTTAGATTCTAATTTTGGCTCTTTTATTCACTAAATAGCTTCTTAGGCTACATGTACTTCCTCGAGTTTCATTAGTTCCAATTGGATTTTGGATTGTATTCCATTTGAGTTTTCATGTGCCATGTGTGATGAGGCTTTTTTTTTATTGTGAAGTTCTTTTGTTTCACTTGCGGTCTAGAACTTGCCCGGAATGTGCTTCAAGGCGAAATAATAGATTAACTTGGTTTGAAAAAGATGTTAGGCCTTCCTTGAACCATTTTTGTTCCTAAATTTCCTACCCATAAATATTTTCCCTAGTCAACCCTTTGAGCCTTTTTACTTTTTCTTTGGCAACCATGTTACTAGCTTCTTATTGATTTTCTTGTAGAATCATACCTCCCTAAGTAATTTAAAGTGTGAATATAGGCTAAAAGCCTAAGTTTGGGGGTGGAAGTTGAAGAAGTTGTGGTATGGAAGCTTCTTAAAAAGTGAAAAGTGTTGTAAAAAAAAAGAAGAAAGTTTGAATAAAAAAAAATATAAAAATAAATATAAAAAAAAGGGAGAAAAGAGAAGAAAGGTGGAAAATTCTTGAAGGAAGTGGACTTTAATTATTGAAGAAGTGTAGTACTTAGGGAGGTTTGAGTCATTCTTGCGCCATACCTTTACCAAAATAATAGACTACAACCATTTAAGTCCTAATTGATTTTGAACCAAGTATGTCTAAATTAGTGGAGAAATACATGAAGGGCAAGCCTATGGTACTACTTGTGTGCATTTGAACATATTTGTGAGAGAGAGAGAGTTGAATCTTCTACTTGACATCCCTTCTATGTTTTGAATTGCAATTTGTGAGTTTGGGATTCTCTCTTAAAGTGTGAGGGCACATGAGACTCGAGTGGTGAATTTAATCCCATTTTCAATTGGGAAGAATGAGTGAAGGAAGAAAATAGTGATGGAGAGGCAAACTTTGAATCTTTACTGTCATGCTTGGTTGTTACGTCCACCAATGTGGTCTTTTGAAAAAATGAAACAAAATGTGCAAAAAGATAGTGACTCCTATGCCTTGGATTAATTGTTGGTACCAACCAAAGTCATTAGTTTGAGCTTGAATTGACCTTTTTGACTTGGAATAATTCTTGACTTGCCGTAGTGCCTAAATGATCTTATCCTTGTTAGATGTTCTTTGTTTTTGAATTGCTTGAGGACAAGCAATGGTTTAAGTTTGTTGGTTTGATAAGTTGGTATTTTACCAACTTATCTCTTCTCAATATCTACACTTTGGTATAATTTTGATAGAAAACTAGGACATTTTCTGAGGTTTATTGGCAATTTTCAGGTATTATATGGTTTGGTAAGAAATGGAAGAAATCAAGTCAAAATAGGCCAAAATGAGGAAAAATGACTGAAGCTAGATGTTCTTTGCGATCGCAGAAGTCAAGGAGATTGTGAACCGTGATCGCAGAACTGGTTCACGCGTTCGCGTAGATGAAATGTTATGCCTGCTCTGAAGTGTGCTACGCGATCGCAAGAATGGTCACGCGATCGCAGAAGTTAAAGAGTTCATTCTACGCGATCGCAGAGTGTCCTCAAGCGATCGCAGAACGTTAAAAGGAGAACCTTCGCGGTCGTAGATGTTTCTACACGATCTGGGCGAAAATTTGGGCAATTTCGACATTTCACAATTCATCCCCAACCCATTCATATACTCGACCTAGCAGGCATTTTTGAATATCTTGGCATATCTTTGGAGATATTTTTATTTTTGTAAATATATTTTTGAGAGAGAAGAACAAGTCCTTGAAGCTAGGGCTTTGCACACACACTTAGGTCTTGAAGATTTCACCATTGTGGTTAAGGATTTCTTACCCATTTATGTTTATTTCTTCATTTCCTTGCTTTGTATTGATTATCTAAGTGTGTAGTATTATTTCCAACACTTGAATCTTGGTTATGAGAATATTCATATTTAAAGTGTGGATTAAATACCTTGTTTTGCTTGTGTATTAAATGATTTTACTATATTTATGAAGTGAGTATTTGTTATTTTAATTATTCTTGTTTTTTAATGTTTCCAAAGGGATTAGCTAACCCTAGGACTCGCCCATTAACTCCGAATTAATTTTGGAAAAGATTATTCGGGGTTGGGAAAGATTAATTAACAAGAACTTGAGGCTTTAACCCTCATTTTATAGATTCTACCTAGGGATAGGATTCAACTACTTGTAGCCAAACCCGAAAGTGCTATTTGAAAATCCTACTATACTCTCAGTATGAAAAATTCACTATGAAAGAAGGAGAGACAATCGAAGAGATGTACACAATGTTCACAACTTATACAAATTGACGTAAGTCTCTTGGTAGAGTCATTCTTGAAGAGGACATGGTAGAGAAGATCCTGACAAGGGTCTTACCAATTTCCCGAGAAAGTACAATCACTGCTATCCAGGAATCCAAAATTATGGCAACCCTCAGATTGGACGAGCTAATTGGAAACCTTACTGCCTATGAACTCAGAAGGTAGACAATGAAAATGGATGGTCCAAAAAAGGAGAGGAGTCTAGCACTGAGAATCACTGAGGGAGCAGATCTGGAGGAAGATGAGATGGCCATGATTACCAAAGAGTTCAGAAACTTTCTCATAAAGAAGAAGGGCATCTCCAGAGGACGAAACTACAACAAAGCAAAATCTCCAGAAAAGCCAACCAACGAGGGATGCTACAACTATGGAAAGACTGACCACCTTATCAAGAACTGTCCTCAGTGGGAAGTAGAATGGAATAAGGAAAGATATGAAAGAAGGAACAGGAAGAAGGAACTGGTCCAACCCAAGAAAACCACAACAAAAGCTATGGTTGCTGCTTGGGGGAAAAGTTCAGATGAAGAATCAGAAGATGGTGAGAATGAAGATCAGGCGCTAATGGCAATTGTAGAATCTGATGAGGAATCACATTAAGAACCAGAGGTTCAAGTGAGAGGAAACAGCCAAATTTGGTATTTGGATAGTGGCTGCTCAAAGCATATGACAGGGAACAAGGAACAGTTCCTTTCACTTGAAAGCCTCAAAGGAGGAAATGTCCCCTTTGAAAATGGAAAGAAAGGTGAAATTATTGGGGTTGGTAAGGTAGGTAAAGATGACACACGTTCCATTGAACATGTGTACCTGATAGATGGCTTGAAATACAGCCTGATCAGTGTGTCACAACTGTGTGACAGAGGTAACCTGGTTGCCTTTACTTCCACAAAATGTTTTGTGATTAACCTGCTTACTGACAAGATTGTTTTGCAGGGAAAAAGAATGAATAACATCTATGTCATAGACTTGTCCACACTGTCTGAAAATGAACTCACTTTCTTAAGTGTGTTGGACAGTGATCCCCTCCTGTGACACAATAGACTTGGTCACGCAAGTCTAAATCAGCTAAACAAACTAGTCTCTAAAGACTTAGTGGTAGGGCTGCCTAACATTAAGTTCAAGGAAGACTAAGTTTGTGAGGCATGTGCAAGGGGGAAGCAAGTAAGATCTTCTTTCAAAAGTAAGAAAATGGTCAGTACCACCAGGGCGTTGGAACTGGTTCATATGGTCCTATGTGGAGCAGAAGTGGTAAGAAATATGTAATGGTGCTAGTTGATGACTATTCAAGGTTCACTTGGACCTTATTTCTGACATCTAAGGATGAAGCATTTGATATGTTCACCTCATTTGTTAAGAAAACTCAAAATCAGTTAGGAAATCAACTAGCATCCATAAGATCTGATCATGGTACTGAATTTTAGAATGCAAAATTTGCTGAGTTTTATGATGAACATGGTATCAATCACAACTTTTCTGCCCCTAGAACCCCACAACAAAATGGGGTTGTTAAAAGAAAGAATAGAACTCTTGAAGACATGGCAAGAACCATGCTTCTTTCTAGAAAACTACCCCACAGCTTCTGGGCAGAAGCAATAAACACTGCATGTTACATAATAAATAGATGCATGACCAGGCCTCTGGTAGAGAAAACTCCTTATGAATTACTTAAAATGGAGAAAGCCCAACATATCCCACCTTAGGGCTTTCGGATGCAAGTGATTTATACACAATAATGGCAAAGATTCCCTAGGTAAATTTGATCCTAGAAGTGATGAGGGAGTATTCTTGGGATGTTCATCACATAGCAAAGCTTATAAAGTGTATAATAAAAAAAACTATGTGTGCAGAAGAGAGTGTGCATGCTGTCTTTGATGAAACAAAAACACTCTTTCTGAGAGACAGGAACCAGAAGATGAGGAGCTTGGACTGATGAGAAGCATTGAACACATTGAAGCAAATATGGAAGTTGGAACAGGTGATGGACCAGGTCCAACAACCCCAAGCAACATGACAGGGGGAACTCAACATGTGAACCTTGGCCCTGATCCTGTTCCACAACAACAAGACACCATATAACTATCTAGAAGTGAACAGTTGGTTCTCAAACCACACAGATATCAGAGTTCTCACCCTCTTGAGAACATCATAACAGATTTTACACCTGGAATTAAAACAAGATCCTCATTGAAAAATCTGTGTGCGTTTGATGCCTTTCTATCCTTGATTGAACCAAAGAACATTGGTGAAGCCCTATAGGATGCTGACTGGGTAAATGCCATGAAAGAAGAGCTGAATCAATTTGAAAGAAGTCAAGTATGGCACTTGCTACGCAGACCCCTAGACAGATTAGTGATTTACACAAAGTGGGTCTTCAGGAACAAGCTCAATGAGGATGGAACTGTTACAAGAAACAAGGCTAGACTGGTTGTCCAAGGATATAGTCAAGAAGAGGGAATTGACTATGATGAGACTTTTACCCCTGTGGCAAGACTGAAGGCAATCAGGCTTCTTATAGCATTTACTGCACACATGGAATTCACTCTCCATCAGATGGATGTTAAGAGTGCCTTCCTCAATGGCTATCTGAAGGAAGATGTATTTTTTAAACAGCCTCCAGGTTTTGAAAGCAAGGAGTCACCTGACCATGTATACAAACTTGACAAGGCTCTCTATGGTCTCAAACAAGAACCTAGAGCATGGTACGAGCAGCTATCAAAATTCCTGCTAAAATATGGGTACAAACAAGGCAAAATTGACAGTACCTTGTTCTTAAAGGAAAAAGGTAAGGATCTCCTCATTGTGCAAATATACGTGGATGATATCATATTTAGGACAACCTCTGAAAAATTGAGTAAGGAATTTGCTATACTTTTGGGGAGTGAGATTGAGATGAGTATGATGGGTGAGCTAAACTTCTTCTTAGGCTTGCAAATCAAGCAAAACTCAAATGGAACAATGATCCATCAACAAAAGTATGTGAAAGAATTGCTCAAGATATTTAAAATGGAAGACTCTAAGGAAATAGACACCCCCATAGCCACAGCTACAAAATTAGATGTGGATGAACCTGGTTCATCCATTGATCAGAAGCTATACAGAGGGATGATTGGGTCTCTATTATATCTCACTGCTAGCAGACCTGATATTGTGTTCAGTGTAGGACTGTGCACTAGGTTTCAAGCAAATCCAAAGGAATCCCACCTAACTGCAGTGAAGAGAATTTTGAGATATCTGAAGGGCACTACTGTATGATATGTTGATGTTGATTATGCAGGTTTCCTGGTTGATAGGAAAAGTACTTCAGGCATGGCTCACTTCTTGGGCTCTTGCCTTGTGTCTTGGGCCACCAAGAAACAAAATTTAGTAGCCTTCTCTACTGCTGAGGCAGAATATATGGCTGCAGCCTCATGTTTTGCTCAGTTGATGTGGATCAAGCAACAACTCATGGACTTTGGTATAGATGTTGGATGAATTCCTATTTTCTGTGACAACACTAGTGCAATTAGTATGAGTAAGAACCCGTTCATCATAAAAGAACTAGGCACATAGATGTTAGACACCATTTCCTAAGGTATAACTATGAAAAAGGAATGATCTCAATAGAATCTTGTCCTACTAGTATGTAAAGGCAAACACCAATCTTAGTAGAATGAACAGTGAAACAAAGAAAAGGCAGTCATAAAAATCTATAAGGGCTTCACAGAAATAAAAAGAAACAAAGTAGGATCACATAGTTTCCAATTCAATTTTCCATTTTTTAGGTTAGTAATATGAGTGTCAAGTGCCACAACTACAATGCCACCGTGTTCTTACACGGAGTCCGGTAATAATCAGTAAATCAAGCATAAGTGCCACCATGTGTACGGCATGGTGTCCGATCTAGGCCCGATCGGTAAGCCATCTCAGTTAAGACATAACCTCTTTCAATTGTTCACTCAATTCACATTTCTTTCCCATCTTTCGTTACATGGCACAAACACCCTTATTTATTAAGTAGTTCTTGGCACTTGGATGCATTTTACAATTCAAGTCTTCCCCTATTTATTCTTTCAAATAACATCATCATCCATGTCGATGAGTACTATCATTTAAGGCATTGCACACATAAGGGAAGGAGCTTGGAAAATCATAATCGCGTTCTCAAATAGCATGATGACATGGTAATCATCAAGAACAATTATGGAACATGAATCTTTCAACCCAACACACTAAAGCAATCAATTCTAGTATGATCAAATCAGAACTTACACCAATTATCTAGACACCAGGAGTATTCTAAGAAGAAGGGAGTCAGCCATACATACCTTAATTGCGCTTTTTTAGACTCTACAATTATCCGGAACCCTTAGCAACCTCAATCTATTTTAGCAATATAACAAATTGATCCCAAAATTAGAAAAATGTTCATGGTTCTAGCTCACTTGAGCATTTTATCAAATACTATCTGTGTATTAAGGTTTCAAGGTCATTTTTATGGAAGGTTTCATCGTCCACAACCCATCTGTCTCCATTTTTATCTCACATTCTCCCCACACTCTTTTATCACACATGAATGAAAAATAAACAACCCTCATACCCATGGACCATCTTATTAATTACTCATTTTCAGTATAAATTTCAAAATTTAGCGCTAAGGTATAGATTCTTACCGTTAGGATGAAGGCCTAGGTTACTTTCCTTGAAAAGCTTCAAAGTTTTAAGCAAGAATTGAAGAATATTGGATGAAGATCACGTTCTCACTCTAAGCCTCTTTCTCTCACTCTAGTTATCAGAAAATATGTTGAAAAATGGCCTAAGGAGGGTGTTTTTGCGAAATGGGAGTTGGGTTTTAAATTAAGAAAATGGGTGCCCGTACGAAGGTATGTTGTCGCCTATGCGACCGAATAATGATTATGCGGTCCGCAAAGTTACCGCAGAAATAGCCCTCAGGGGCTTGAATTTTCTGACTGGGTATGCGACCAGTATGCGGTCTGCATACCTGTTCTGCGGTCGCGTAATGCACTGCAGAATTCCCCTTCGCAAAATTCCAAGGTGGATATGCAATCAACATATGGCCCGCAAAGCGATTATGCGATCGAATAATTGGGCCGCATAACTAGCCTCAAAATTGGCCAATTTTCTGCTTTGCTTTGCGGCCATTATGAGGTTCATAGAATGGTTATGCGGTCGCATAATGGGCTGTAGAAACGCGTTCTTCTGTGAAACATTTTCCTCTAAGTCCGTAGGGTACTGCTCAATCCAAAAAATTTGAAGGACATATAACGCAGGAATCTAATTTTGCACCACGAAATCTCAAGTTTTTGGTTAAAACTTTTACGGGGCCTTACATCTTCCCCCACATAAGATCATTCGTCCTTGAATGAGGATCAAGGTTCACATAATACAGCTTCTGTTATACCACATACCATCAGCCCCAAATTTGCCTAACTTCCTAACTTTCTGAAAATTTCGCCAGAGTTTCCTTCGTAATTATACCTATCCACCTGCCAGAGAGACCTCGGAACACATCTTAACAACATATATATGATTAAATAACACAATAGAATGCAAAACAACACCAACCGAGGCCTCATAAAGGACATATAAATAGAAAAGAATGTCTTTATATTAGCCGAACAAGTAATACAAAATTTAGGGGAACAACTTTATAGAGCTATTACATGTTATTCAAGCAAATGAGGGTACTTCTTTTTCATTTCATTCTCGGCTTCCCTAGTAGCTTCATCGACTTGCTAGTTTTTCCATAATACCTTTATGGATGCAATTTCTCTGTTTCTCAACTTTCGGACTTGTCTATCAAAAATAGCAACTGGGATCTCTTCATATGACAATTCTTCACTAACCTCAATGGTCTCAACCGGCACAATAGCCGATGGATCTCTAACTACCTTCTTCAACATAGACACATGGAATACCGGGTACACTAATGACATATCAGGGTGTAGCTCAAGTTTGTACGCTACCTGGCCTATCCTTTGAATGATTCTATGCGGGCCGACATACCTCGGACTTAATTTCCCTTTCATTCCAAACCGCATGATTCCCTTCATCGGAGATACCTTCAAGAATACCCAATCATCTTCTTTGAACTCTAAGTCTCTACAACGATCATCCGAATAAGATTTTGGATGACTCTGAGCATTTTTCAACCGCTCTTTTATGATCTTAACCTTCTCCGCAGCTTGATGCACAAGGTCTGGTCCTATTAGTTTAGCTTCTCTAACCTCGAACCACCCTATCGGCGATCTACGTATTCTACCATACAAGGCATCAAACGGAGCCATCTGAATACTAGCATGGAAGCTGTTGTTATAAGAAAATTCTATGAGCGGAAAATGATCATCCCAGCTACTTGAAATCAAGCACACAATCATGCAACATGTCCTCAAGCGTCTGAATAGTCCTCTCTGCTTTCCCACCAGTCTGTGGATGTAAAGCCGGGCTAAAGTTTACCTGAGTACCCAAACCTTGCTGAAATTTCTTCCAGAAATTAGCTGTGAATTGTGCCCCTCGATCGGAAATGATGGAAACTGGAGTGCCATGAAGCCTGACTATTTCCTTGATATACAATTGAGCATATTTTTCCGCAATGTCGGTGGATTTAACTGGTAAGAAGTATGTTGATTTCTTGAGTAGATCGACGATCACCCAAATTGAGTCAAACTTACACGGAGTGCGTGGTAACCCTACCATAAAATCCATATTGATCATTTCCCATTTCCTCATTGGAATTTCTATACTCTGTGCTAACCCACCGGGCCTTTGATGCTCGGCCTTCACCTGTTGACAGTTTGAACATTTTGCCACAAAGTCCGCCACACCCCTCTTCATGTCATTCCACCAGTAAACTTCCTTGAGGTCATAATACATTTTCGTAGAACTTGGGTGCATAGAATATCTAGAAGTATGAGCTTCTGCCATTATTCTTTCCGAAGACCATCTACATTTGGAAACACGTAGCCTCCCTTGGTATCGTAATGTATCGCTATCCATGCCAAGAGAAAACGTCGTAGTCTTATGTTTATGAATCCCTTCAGCTATACAAACACTGGATCATTTTGTTGCTTCTCCTTGACTTCCACCACAAGTGATGATTTTGCCCTATCCCGGACAATCACTCCCCCTTCATTAGAGTCTGTAAGACAAACTCCCAAACTGGCCAACTAGTGAACCTCTCGGGCCAAGGGCCTTTCACATGTCTCCAAGTGAGCCAAACTACCAATAGATTTCTGACTAAGAGCATCTTCCACTACATTAGCTTTCTTTGGATAATACAAAATGTCGATGTCATAATCATTGAGCAACTCAAGCCATCTTCTCTACATCAAGTTCAATTCCTTCTGTTTGAAAATGTATTGAAGGCTCTTGTGGTCCGTGAATACATCTAGATGGACTCCATACAAATAATGACGCCAAATTTTTAATGAAAAAACAATCGCCGCAAGCTCTAAGTCGTGAGTTAGATAGTTCTTTTCATGATTCTTAAGTTGCCTTGAAGCATAAACTATAACCTTACCATGTTGCATTAATACATACCCAAGAACGATCGTTGAAGCATCACGATACACCACAAACCCCTTTGTACCCTCTGGGAAGGTCAATACCGGCGACGAAGTCAATCTCGATTTCAATTCCTGGAAACTCCTTTCACAAGCATCGGACCACAGGAACTGAACCGCTTTCTGCGTCAATTTAGTCAATGGAGAGGCAACAGTGGAGAACCCCTCCACGAACCACCTATAATACTCGGTCATACCCAAGAAACTGTGAATCTCTGTTGGAGTGGTAGGTCTAGGTCAATCCTTTACCGATGCAATCTTTTGAGGATCAACCTTAATTCCTTCTCTGACGACGCCATGACCCAGAAATGTAACAGATTCAAGCCAAAATTCACATTTCGAGAACTTTGCATACAATTTGTTTTGATGAAGAGTCTGCAGAACTTCCCTGAGGTGGTCAGCGTGATCCTCTTGACTTTGTGAATATACAAGGATGTCGTCAATGAATACTATCACAATGGAGTCAAGAAACGGCTTGAAGACTCGATTCATAAGATCCATGAAAGCTGCGGAGGAATATGTTAGCCCGAAAGACATTACCAAAAACTCAAAATGCCCATACCGGGTTCTGAAGGCTATTTTCAGAATACCCTACTCCCTTATCTTCAATTGATGATACCCGGAACGCAAATCAATTTTGGAGAAGAACTTAGCACCTTGTAATTGATCAAACAAATCATCTATCCTTGGCAATGGGTATTTATTTTTGATGTGACCTTGTTGAGTTGCCGGTAGTCAATACACATCCGCAGCGATCCATCTTTCTTTCTGAAAAAGAGAACCCGTGCGCCCCAAGGAGACACACTCGGTCGAATGAAACCTTTCTCTAGAAAATCTCAATTGTTCCTTTAGCTCTTTTAATTCTGCCGGCACCATTCTATAAGGTGGAATGGATATAGGCTGAGTGCCTGGAATCACATCGATCCCCAAATCAATCTCCCTATCTAGAGGAATCCCCGGAAGCTCATCCGGGAAGACATCGGGGAATTCATTCACAATTGGTACAGATTAAAGGGTAGGCACCTCAGCACTGGTGTCGTAACTCAGACCAAATGATACATACACCCTTTTTTTTGAATCTTCATGGCCTTAAGGTAAGAAATAAACCTACTTTTTGGCAAAACATTATTCCCCTCCCACTCAACAGCTGGCTCATTAGGAAACTCAAGTCTCACAATTCTGGTTCAACTGCCGAGTTTGGCAAAACATGAATAAAGCCAATCCATTCCCATTATTACATCAAAATCAATCATCCCCAGTTCAATGAGATCAGCCATGCTATCCCGGCAACGAATCATGAAAACACAATCCCTATAAACCTGCGCAGTCGTATTAGACTTGCCAACCGGAGTAGATACAGAGAACGACTCATGAAGTTGTTCTAGTTCTATCCCCAAGATCGTAGCAACATAAGGATTAACATAGGACTAAGAAGATTCGGGATCAATAAGGGCATACACATCATAAGATTGAACAGTCAATATACTTGTGATGACATCTGGAGAAGCATATGCACTCTGTCGACCACTCATAGCATACAACCGGCTGGGTCCTCCAAAACTATGTGCACCACCCTTAGCTGCACCACGCCCTGCGGGTGCTGGAGAGCCTCGAGCTGGAGGGTGTGCTAAAGATGTAGCAGCTGTAGAACTGGATAACTGAGTTGTGCCACTGCCTGCACCCTGACGGGATGCACGGCACTCCATGTGAATATGGCCTCTTGTTCCGCATCCACGACATACTAGCATGTCCAGGTAGCAAACTCCCTAATATATCCTCCCACACATAGGGCATATGGGCCTATGTTGCTACTGTAATCTCCCTTATGATCGGCCCTAATGGCGGGACCCCCTACTGCCCTGATGGAGGGGTAGTAGCTTATGATTGAGCATAATACTGGGATGGCCCTGATGATCCTCCCCGAAAAGCTGATCTCCCACCTCCGAATAAATCCCCAAGGTTGCTCGCTAATGGGGCCTTACTACTACCTTCTCGTTCCATCCCGTGCTTTAATTTTCGAGCCTCTGTAGCTTGGAAAAAATCCACCATATTTCCATAGTTCATGTAATAATTTAGAGAAGTTGTGGAAGCCTCACAAATAACCAAATGGCTAAAGCCCTACACAAATCAACGCACGCTCGCCTCCATAGTCGGCATCATATGAACATCATACTTTGACAGGCGCACGAACTCCATGTGATACTCCCACAAACTCTTATTACCCTTTTTAAGGGTCTGAAACTCCATATCACGCACTGACTTAGTCTCGGCAGGAAATAAATGTTCTATGAAAGCATCCACAAACTCACTCCACCTCGTAGGAGGGCTCCCCTTTTAACATCTCAAACCAGGAATATGCCACCCCTTTCAGATGATAGGAAGCCAACTCTACTCCCTTTGTCTTAATATCACATATAACTCGAAGAGTCTTATGCATCTCATTAATGAAATCTTGAGGGTCTGCCCGGGATTAGTACCTGTGAACACTGGAGGATCTAACAAAAGGAACATGTTTACCCTGGAACCGGAACAATCCCCTTGCAAGATAAATGAGATGGGTGCAACATTTGATCTCTAGGCCTGGGAAGCCACTAACTGAGTCAGCATCTGAATAGCTCTCCTAAGATGCCCATCCGAAATACCAAGACGGGGAGTTGGGGATGGAGGTGGAACATGCATATCGGCAGGAGGGATTGTGGAACTCTCCGCAGGAGTAGGAACTGGGGTAGTCTGTTCTGGAGTAGAAGAATCAGGCAGTGAAATAGTAGGGGGATTATCCTAACCCGCATTATCAAGTAGGGAATCAACATCCACTCTTGGGGTGGCATTGGCTTCTTGTCCAATTCTCGCTTTCTTCTTAGGTACCATTTACTAAAAGTTAGAACAATGCACTAGTTAGAGGAGAACAACCTCACATTCCGCTTTATCGCACGATATAAGAGAACTATGAAGGGTATTATTCCTAAATAAAGTAGCTCCCTAATTATTGATGTGGTCGACAACAGACCGATAAGATGGGATCTACTAGACATGGTTCCGAGACATCCTAGGACGCTTTAAAACAATAGGCTCTGATACAAAGTTTGTCATGCCACAACCTCGGGGAGCGCGATCGACGCTCAACCGAATGAACCCGATCGAGCAAGCCTATTAGACCTTTCCTACCCGACTCATTCATGATTTGAAAAGAGGATGTGTTACCGTCTACTACACAGGGGGGATCAGATAAGCACGCATAAACATAGCTAGTCCATTTTTCATTATATACATTATGCCATAGTTAAGTTTCCACAAGTACGTACATTTTAAAATTTAGTGGGAGAAGAGTTTAAAAATACAACTTAATCCAGTGACCACCCCTATACCCATACATGACCCACACAAATGTCTACGGAGCCTCTAATTATACAAAAGACAATCATGACAATGACGGCAAAAAGGCCCCGTTATACCTCAAAATGTGGTAACATAAACAAAAGAAGAACTACATGACCCCAGGAAGAAATGGGGCTCACCAAAACTGCTATGATGATAGTGAGGGAGAGAACCACTATCTGCGATCAGCGCTATCCGCAATGGAACCACCTATATCCATTTAAAGATGTAGCCCCCCCGACAAAAGGGACGTTAGTACTGACGAATAGTACTAGTATGTAAAGGCAAACACCAATCTTAGTAGAATGAAGTGTGAAACAAAGAGAAGGCATTCATAAAAACCAATAAGGGCTTCACGAGAATACAAAGAAACACCAAGTAGGATCACATGTTTTCCGATTCAATTTTCCATATTTTTAGGTTAATAATCTTAGTGCCAAGTGCCACAACTAACAATGCCACCGTGTTCCTACACGGAGTCCGGTCTCGGCCTGATCCGCTAAGCCATCGCAAGTGAGACATCACCCATAGTAATAATCAGTAAATCCAGCATAAGTGTCACCATGTGTATGACATGGTTTCGGATCTCGGCCCGACCGGCCAAGCCATCTCACTTGAGACATAACCTCTTTCAATTGTTCACCCAATTCACATTTCTTTCCCATATTTCCTTACATGGCACAAACACCCTCGTTTATTAAGTAGTTCTTGGCACTTGGACGCATTTTACAATTCAAGTCTTTCCCTTTTTAATCGTTATAACATCATTATCCATGTCGATGAGTACTATCATATAAGGAATTGCACACATAAGGGAAGGATCTCGAAAAATCGTAATCGCATTCTCAAATAGAATGATCTAGAACAATTATGAAACATGAATCTTTCAACCCAACACACCAAGGCAATCAATTCTAGTATGATCAAGTCGGAACTTACACCAATTATTCGGACACCAGGAGTTCGATTCTATGAAGAAGAGAGTTATCCATACATACCTTAATTGCGCCTTTAGACTCTACAATTATTCGAAACTCTTAGAAACCTCAATCTATTTTAGCAATATAACAAATCGAACCCAGAATTAGGAAAGCGTTCATGGTTCTAGCTCATTTGAGCATTTTATCAAATACTATGTGTGTATTAAGGTTTCAAGGTCTTTTTTATGGGAGGTTTCATCGTCCACAACCCATCCGTCACCAATTTTAGCTCACATTCTCCCCACACTCTTTTATCACACATGCATGGAACATAAACAACCCTCATACCCATGGACCATCTTATTAATTACTCATTTTCAGCATAAATTTCAAATTTTAGGGCTAAGGTATAGATTCTTACCTTTAGGATGAAGGCCTTGTTGATACCCAATTTTTTCTCAAAATATTTTTAAATTTTGCATATATACCTTCAAAATCATGCTTTCATAGCAATTGGTATTTTCTATAATTTTCCTATATTCTTATTAATTTATTTTAATTTATCTAGCATTTCTATTTCAAATAATTAATTACAAATTTGCATTATAAATGATTTCAAAAAAGAATTCTGGATTTAATTTATTATTTAGGGTCCTACTTAGACTAAATTATTTCATAATTATCCAATTTGGCACTCTTTGGCTATAATTGCACTAACTTTGCAATTATAGCCTAATCATATGTTTATACTATTTTTTAATTAGTCATTTTACATTTTAAATACTAATTAATCATTTTAATTTATTTCCTAAGCATTAATTTCATTTTTTTATAATTATCTGCTATTTTATGAATTGTTTTTAGCTAATTTAATTGGGTATTTAACAATTAGCCACCATTATTTCAATTTTAGCCTGAAATTGGCCTAATCCATAACCCAATCGAAATAACCCAACATACCCAAGCCCAATTCCTATACTACCCGGCCCAACCCTGATACAATCTCGACCGTCGATCAAATCTGATCAACGGTCCAAATATCCCTTTCCATAATTAAACATAAAGACTACCCCCTTCCCCCTCTCATTTCACTCCCTCACTCCGCCGACTCGTCTCTCTCATCTCTCTCTAAACGCTCCACCTGATGAGCCTATCCTTCTCTTCTCCGGTCGTCGCCTTGCCGGAAAACATGGTGGTTTCACTACCCACAGCCTCATGGCTCCATCCTTAACGAGTGTCACTGCCTTTGAAGACCTCAAGTGAACTAGAGGCGGTTCACTAACCTCCTACAATCTCATGCCATTTTTCGGCCATCCATGGTCGTCCGAGTAAGATCTTACCACTTTCCGGTTGAAACCGATGATTTTTGAATTTTTCTTCTCCTCTTTGGGTTCTCTTTGAATCCCTAACTTCTAAACCTTCCGATTTTTCTAGATCTGTAACAGATCTATACATATTTCGAGTTATTTTGACGTTTTCTCTGAAGGCTTTTCATTTTCCCTAAAACGATTTTTCTTCTACCAAACTAGGGTTTCTGAAACCCTTTTCAAAATAGCTTTTCTTTCTTATTTATAGCATTATCGTATGATTCCCGCCATGTTTATCATTATCTAAACCTTTTCCCTTTTGGTCTGATTATCGTTTTGCTAAAACCCCTAGGTTTTCGATTTTAATTCTATATTCTAAGTGTGTCTTTGATGAAACGTTTTTGCATGTGTTTGATTCTCATGAGTTTCCCAAGTCTCTATGATTTTACCCTATTGTTTGCTTATTAGGAATGTTGATTCTTTGTTTCTTCTACTTATGTTGTGCTTGTCCTATTAATCTCCCTAATTGATGCTCATGAGTCGTGATGTCTACTTGCATTACTTGTGGAGGTAAATATTAGCCTCTTATCTGCTCTTCTCTGTTCCCATTTACTGAAGTCCTATGTGTTTTGTTTGTCGCCTTAGTATTTTTCCTTTGAACCTGAGGGTCTGCCTAGAATTGCCTTATAGGTAGAGGTTCTAAACTCCTCCAGGGCCATTAGGAAAGGACGGGTAACAGCACGCAATAGAGGTCGATGACCAACACTCGCTTTAATAACCACTAAGTGGTGGGAAGGGTAGATATGGATATGATGACCGGTGCTCTAATACCACTCATAGCCTCTTTTTCAGTAGTGATTACCGGGTATTGTACTGATGTGATCCATATGGCAAACAACCTAGGACTCCCCCTATCCTTTATGTGCAAATTTAGATCATAACTCTTTCAAAAACCTTACTTAGACATTAAATATTTTTAAAAACTTTTATAACATAGGTGTGCTTAGACTGCGAATCTTTCAAAACGCTTTACTTGTCTAATCAATTAATTGCCTACTTGCTACGTTCTTAGATTCACAAAGTTGTTTGGCCGGGAACCACAGTTGTGGACTTTGAGGGGTGTCTAACAACTTCCCCTTGGTGTAATTTCAAGCCCTTACCCTTCCTCTGGTTGTCTAAATCTTGTTTGTAAATGACCCCAAATAGGTTCCCTAACGCACCTTAATTCGTTAGGTGGCGACTCTTCGAATCCTTGTATACCCCTTTCCCAAAAGGAAACTAGTTGTCCTATAATTTCAAGACCTTGACTAATCCGAAAGGAGGAGTTGAAAAAGGGGGCGCGACAAGCCTAGGTTGCTTTCCTTGATAATCTTCCGAGTTTCAAGCAAGAATTGAAGAATATTTGACGAGGAACACTTTCTCACTCTAAGGTTGTTTCTCCCACTCTAGTTATCAGAAAATATGCTGAAAATAGCCTAAGGTGGGTGTTTTAACGGATTGGGGGTCGGGTTTTAAATTCAGAAAATGGGTGCCCCGACACAGGTATGCGTTCGCATATGCGACCGCATAATCATAAAGTGACCGCAGAAATAGTCCTTAGGGGCTTGAATTTTCTTACTAGGTATGCGACCAGTATGTGGTCCGCACACCTGTTCTGCGGTCTCGTAATGCATCGCAGAACTCCCCTTCGCAAAATTCCAAGGTGGATATGCGATCAACAAGCGGTCCGCAAAGTGATTATGTGATCGCATAATTAGACCGCATAAATGGCCTCAAAATTTGCCAAATTTCTCCTTCCCTCTGCGGCAATTATGCGTGCCACAGAGTGATTATGCGGCCGCATAATGGCCGCATAATGGCCGCAGAAGCGCGTTCTTCTTCGAAACATTTTCCTCTAAGTTCGTAGGGTACTTTTCAATCCAAAAATTCTGAAGGATATATAACTAGAAATAACGCATGAATCTAACTTGGCACCACGAAATCCCGGGTTTTTGGTTAAAACTTTTACGAGGCCTTACAATCTAGATGGCTTTGTTGTTGTAGCAATAACTAGAGTGGAATCCATGGTTCGAGTACCCTGCTAAGGCATACCATCTCGAAGTCTGGGACAATCTCTCACCACGTGCATGATATCCCCACCTTCAAAGCAACCTCTCTGTTGAAGTGGTTGTGGGAGATGTCTAGTGCGAGTGCTTTGGGACCCATAGATAATTATAGCACCACGTGAAAACTGAAGTACATACCGAACTGGCTAACCAACAAAACCTTTACCATGATACGTCCTTCTCCTAAAATAGGGACCAGTAGATCCTCAAGGTCCACGAGGCTTCTTATCCTCCATATCCTCCCTCTTTAGATGCAGATACACTCCAACCTCCGAGCGATCTCCACAACTTGATGAAATGGAGTGTTAGTCTCCAACTCCCGTTCCATCCCGAATCTAAGACCATAGTCGAGTCCCTTATTAAATCTACAAACTCTCTCCCTAACAGTGGAAACCAAAGCAGGTGCATGCTCAGATAACTCACTAAACTTCATAGATTACTCGGACACAATCATAGTCCCGTGGTACAACTGCTCAAACTCGGTGCGGAATGCATCCCATAGTATTTTTGTTATGAAATCATTCAAAAATAGATCAAGGAATTGAGCCTAAGTAAGTGGCATCGTGACAACTGTACTACACTCTTCATAAGCCTATCAGAATCTATATGATGGCCTATTGCTGAAAAGTGGTAAGGTCAACCCCGCTTAACTCCACTATGCCCACAGTGCACAAACTGTGGTGATACAGGTCAAGAAAACCCTATTCACCCTTAGAATCTATGCCACTAAAAGTAGGAGGAAACTACTTCTTGAACCTCTCTAACCTCTTCTGCTCCTCCTTTGATGCCACTAGCTGGATCGCGATCAAAATCTGCACCAGCATAACACCCAGAGCCTGACCAATATGAGCCCATTTCTTGGCGTACGAGCGGCGGGAGTATGAGCTTCTCCCCTAGCCTAAGAAGTAGTTTGTGCCACTGGGATCAAACCCGCCTCATCCAAGGTAACAAACATGTTCAGGAAGTGTGCTAATGTTTCTTAAAGTCCAGGGGTAGCAATAGGTGCCTCGAGTACCTTCTCCCAACAGAAGCTACTGGTGGCTCCCCAGTTGCTTCCCTAGCATGGCCCCTTGCTACAACAAGTGTTTTGTCTCTCCCTCTAGCAATACCGGCCTTGGGGGAAACATCATCAATAAATGTAGCTTGCGTCCTCACCATATGTGAGGGAATAAAAATACAAAGGCTCAAACTCCGAGATCGATAAATCCGCACTATAGGAATGAAAGGAGTTAAATTTCCTAATAGTTTCGTAGCCTCTCAAGATAAGTACAGACGTATCTGTACAACTCTACTAAACATGCTCATGAATCATAGAACCTATGAACCTAGAGCTCTGATACCAACTTGTCACGACCCAAAATTCCACTACAGGGTCGTTATGGCACCTAATACTTAGGACTAGGTAAGTCTATCATGTCACGATGCCAATCAGAATATAACAAATTTAGAGTTTAATAAATGTTGCAAAGTATAATAAAACTACCAATCATGAGTACAATAATAAACTTCTCAAAACCATGTAATACTGAGTTATAAGTTCAACATAGAGTATACGTGAAGTCTCAACCAAACATCTCTTTTTTGAAGACATAAACAGAAGGAAAAGAAACACAATGGGGACTCCGAGGCCAGCTAGCAGAACATAAGGTATATCTGGAAGTGTTCAACCACTCAACTCTACTCTCTATGAACCAACGGGATTTGAGGTACCTAGATCTGCACAAAAATGTGTAGAAGCATAGTATGAGTACACCATAATCGATACCAGTAAGTATAAAGACTAACCTCGGTGGAGTAGTGGTGAGGTTCAAGTCAAGACACTCACTAGACAAATAAAATGTGCACAAATATCAAAGAATAGCAGCAGGAAGAATAGCAAGATGCAATAATTGAAATCATATCAGAACAAGTGATAGCAATTTAATACAGTTAAGGCTCCGTTTAAACAACAAGTCATCCAATAGAATCGTGCACATATGGCACCTCGTGCCCACAATATCAATCACCCTCGCACGACAAAGACCTTGTGTCCCAGCATAAGTCACACCGTATGGCAAAGGCCAGGTGCCACATCATAAGTCACATTTTCACGGCAAAGACCCTGTGACACAATATAAAGCCGATTTCGTATCAATTATCCATAACACATACCACAGAAATGTGATGACCCAAAAGGTCATACCTTGTTTTATATGTCAAAATGGTATTCCGAGGCCTTGAAAGCCTCATTTTATCTCACCTCGTTTTGCATGCGCAGCCCGGGCATATAGCCGGGAAGCTTTTATATGAAAAACTGAGAAAATGCTAGTTTTTGCCTTTAAAATTTGATTAAAGTTGACTTCTGTCAATATTTTGGAAAAATGGTCCCGGACCCGTGATTTGACGGTCCCGGAAGGTATGTAGGAAAATATGGGACTTGAGCGTATGCCCGGAATCGAATTCCGAGATCCCAAGCCCGAGAAATGAAGTTTTTGGAAGAAATTATTTTTCTGAAAATATAAGTGATTTTAGAAATTTGTTTATATTTGAGATTTATGGTATCGGGCCCGTATTTTGGTTCTAGAGCTCGGTACAGGTTCAATATGATAATTATGATATGTTTGAAAAATTTGGTAATAAACAGAAGCCGTTTAACGTGATTCGGACCCGTAGTTGTGAAATTTGATACTTTGGAAGTTTTGGAATTTCTCTTTGATTTTAATGCTAAATTCGTTGTTTAAGATGTTGCTTTGGCGATTTGATCGCACGAATAAGTCCGTAGGATGTTTTTGAGTTTGTGTGCATATTTGGTTTGGAGACCCGAGGGCTCGGATGAGTTTCGGATAGGCGTCGGGGTGATTTGAGATAAGAAAATCTGGTATTTTTGCTATTTGCTGGTGTCTGAGTTTTTACTCTATGCGAACGCATGGTAACCCATGCAAACGCACAAAACCAATTGGTAGGGGGCAGGTTTATACTATGCGAACGCATAGAACCAGGTGTGAACGCGGAGCCTTAGGAATTTACTTTACGCTAACGCACCCGGGCAGTCGCGATCGCATAGAATAGTAAGGGGCTGGGGGGTGGGTAGTGGTAACACTGTGCGAACGTGCCCCTTTGAACGCGAACGCGAAGGGATGGGGAGGGGAACCTATGCGAACGCACATCCCTGGTCGCGAACGCATAGGCTATTTTTTCTCAGTCTTTTAAAAACAGACCAATTACGGGATTATTTCAAAATTTCATAACTTCTTCACCTAAACTGGAACTTCGGCAATTTTTGAAGAGGGATTTAACCACAAAACCATAGGTATGTGTTCTTAAACTTGTTTTCTTAAATTTCCATTAACACCCATTAGATTTCTAGCCCTAAATTATGTTCTTAAGGGTAGAAAATTAGGGATTTTGGTAGAGTTAGGGCTTTTTAAATAATTGGGATTTAGAACTTGTTTTGGGGTCGGATTTCGAAACTAATTACATATTCAGGATCATGGGTGAATGGGTGATTCAGTTTTGGTCCGAACCTCGTATTTTGACCAAGCGGGTCTAGGGTCGATTTTTGACTTTTTGGGAAGAATGCTACAAAACCTATAATTAAGCATTGAAATTGAATTATTTAGCGTTTATTGATGTTATTAAGTCAATTATGTCTAGATACAAGTGAATTGGAGTCAAATTCAAAAGGGGAAGCGGTAATCGAGGCTTGAGTTGGTCGTGGAATTTGAGGTAAGTGTTTAGCTTAACTTTAGCTTGAGGGAATAGGTGTTGTGTCCTATTTGCTATGTGTTAGTATCATATTCAACGTATAGGTGAGGTGACGAGTACCTATATGTTGGTGTCAAGCATGCCCGTGAGTCGGATATTATGAATTATGTGGTTTTTCATTGATTCTTACTTGATTATTACTTGAGTTTCACCTTGTGGTTATTCATATTGGTGGAAATTCTTGATATTGAATAGTGTTGGGTATTGGTTTCAGTCTAGGAATGTTATGTGAAGGTATGTACTCGAGTGAGATTCGTTACAGATGTGTTCCTTGCCGGGATGGTGTTAATTCTAATGCTTTTCCCTTGCCGGGATGTTATGATTTATTATTGTGGTTTATATTGTTGGTTTTCCTTGTCGGACATCTGTTATTGATATTGTTTGGGTGAGGAAGAGTGTAAAGCACGAAGGGTGATGCCGTGTATTGATTATTGTGAGGATGAGAGTGTAAAAGCACGTGGGGTGATGCCGCCCCATATTATGATATTAAAAGAACGAAGGGTGATGTCGTGTCATTTCTATTAATTTATTGTGAGGACAGAGTAAAAGCACGAAGGGTGATGTCGTGCATTTGCATCTACTATTTGGTGAGGACGAGAGTAAAAGCACGAAGGGTGATGTCGTGCACTGTTTTCTCTACGATGTTATATCCTGTTGTTTATTTTGATATTTGAATTGTTGCCTCATTTCGTTATTTCCATTATTTGATACTCCTTTCCCCAGCATGCCCCCTTTTCTTTGTATTTAGTTGTTTACTTCCTGTTATTATTATTTCTTCCGTATATTATTAAACTACACATGTTGATTTGGTTGTCGTGTCCTAGCCTCGTCACTACTTCACCGAGGTTAGGCCTGAAACTTACTCGGTACATGGGGTCGGTTGTACTGATGCTACACTCTACACATATTTGTTGTGTAGATCCCGTTACAGGACCCTGCGGACATTAGAGCGAGGAGGCTGCCTTCAGTCCACGTGGAGACACCGAGGTAGTCATGTTGGCGTACGCAGGCCTTGGCGTCCCCTCATATTTCTTTTGTATTCTGTTCTAGTTGTTTCAAAAACAAATGTACTTATTTCATTCAGACCTTTTCATGTATTATTCATACACAGTTCGTGAGTTTGTGACTCCAACATTCAGGGATTGGTATTGTGAAATCTCGTACATGCATTAAATTGAGTTAATGTGCCTTGCTGCATTTTGTACTTTCATTTATGTTAGTGTTGTATGTCACCTGGTATTGAATAATAATAAAGGAATAAGATAAATTAAACATTCACGTTGGCTTGCCTACTGGATCCAACGTTAGGCGCCATCACGGTCCCAACGGTGGGAAATTTGGGTCGTGACAAGTTGGTATCAGAGCACTAGGTTGCTTAGGTCTCACAATTCACGGACAAGCTTAGTAGAGTATGAGGGATTGGTACGGAGACGTTTGTATTTATCCCTGAAGGCTGCAGAGTTTAGGAATAGCTTCACATCTATTCTTCTCTGTCGTGTGATTTGAATCCTAAATGTTAACTGAATTTCTAGTCTATTCTCTCGCAGATGGCGGGAACACGTGCTTCTTCATCTACTGATCAGCAGCACGAGTTTCCAGTTGCAGCACCTACGAGGGGCCGAGGACGAGGCTGAGGTCGTGCTAGAGGCTGAAGCACGGACGGAGCTCAGCCCAGAGCAGCAACCCTACTGGCGGAGCCTCAGGTAGAGTTTGCTAATGAGGTTCCTTCCCAGACAGTCCCGGTTGGACCAGCTCAGCTTCCTGAGGGGTTCATAGCCACCCCGGTACTCCAGGATGCTCTGGTCCGTTTAGTGGGCCTTATTGAGAGCGTTGCTCAGGCAGGTCTACTTCCTACAGCACCAGCCATCTCTCAGGCTGGGGGAGGAGCCCAGACTCCCGCCAGCCGCACGCCGGAGCAGTTAGCTTCTCAGTTCTCGCATGCAGCACCTGAGACAGCTGGGGTAGTTCAGCCAGGCATTACGGCTCAGGCAGATGATAGAGAAGCCATGTCTGCTGATGCTTTATGGAGATTGGACCGGTTTACCAAGTTGTTTCCTACTACTTTTAGCGGTGCACCTTCATAGAATCCCAAGGATTACTTAGGCAGTTGCCATGAGGTTCTTCGGAATATGGGGATTGTGGAGACAAATGGGGTCGATTTTGCTACTTTTCGCCTTTCAGGCCCCACCAAGACTTGGTGGAGGGATTATTGCTTGACCAGATCAACTGGATCACAGCCTTTGTCTTGGGCTCAGTTCTCCGATCTGTTCCTGGAGAAGTTTCTTCCTATTACCCAGAGAGAGGATTTTCGAAGGCAGTTTGAGCGTCTCCAATAGGGTTCTATGACAGTCACACAGTATGAGACCCATTTCATCACTTTGGCCCGACATGCTACCACCATACTCCGCACCAACCGAGAGAGGGTGAGGAATTTTATTGAGGGGCTAGCTCAGCCGATTAGACTGCAGATGGCCAGAGAAACAGGTAGTGACATTTCCTTTCACATTGCGGCCAATGTGGCCCGGCGAGTCGGGATGGTTTTATCGCAGGGCAGTGGTCAGGGGTCTGACAAGAGGCCTCGTTATTTTGGCCGGTTCAGTGGTGCCTCATCTAGAGGCACATATTCTTTTGGTAGAGGCCATCCTCCTAGGCCATTTCAGTCAGCACTTCAAGTATCTCGCAGTAAACCAGGTAGTCGTGGTTCCCACATGCCATATTCTGATCAGTTTCCCTACAGTGCACCACCAGCTCCCATCAGTGCACCGCCGCTCCAGAGTTTTCAGAGTGGTTACTCAGGTCGACAGGGACAGTTTCAGGGCCAGCAGTCTCAGCAGCCGAGATCTTGTTATACATGTGGTGGCTCGGGGCACATTGCTAGATTTTTCCCACAAGCCTCGAGTGGTTCTCAGCACCAGGGTTCCCGTGCTATGATTCCACCACCAGGTGCTCCACCACCCCATCAGCCAGCTAGGGGTGAAGGTCGAGGTGATAGAGGTGGAGGTCAGGCAGTTAGAGGTGGAGGCCAGGCTACTAGAGGTAGAGGTCAGCCAGGAGTAGGTCGTCCCAGGGATGTTCAGATTGGTGGGGCCCAGCCCCTATGTTATGCTATACTAGCCAGACCTTAGGCTGAGGCCTCTGATGCAGTCATCACAGGTATGGTTTCAGTTTGCAGCATGGATGCTTTGGTTTTGTTTGATCCGGGGTCCATATTTTCCTATGTGTCATCATATTTTTCTCCTTGTATGATTATGCCTCGTGATTCTCTGAGTACTCTTGTATATGTGTCTACACCGGTGGGTGATTCTATTGTGGTAGATCATGTCTACCGTTCGTGTGTAGTGGTTATTGGTGGTCTTGAGACCACAGTATATCTTCTACTCCTTGATATGGTTGATTTCGATGTCATTTTGGGGATGGATTCGTTGTCGCCCTATCATGCTATTCTGGACTGTATTTACAAGATCGTGACCTTAGCCTTGCTGGGAGTACCTCAATTGAAGTGGAGGGGGACTCTTGGTAATTCTTCCAGCAGGGTTATCTCATATATGAAGGCTCGACGCATGGTCGAGAAGGGGTGTTTGGCCTATTTGGCCTATGTTCGTGATTCTAGTGCCAAGGTTCTTTCTATGGAGTCTCTACCCATTGTCCGTGAGTTTCCAGAGGTGTTTCTTGCAGACCTGCCGGGTATGCCACCCGACAGGGATATTGACTTGCATTGATTTGCCTTCGGGCACTCAGCCCATGTCTATTCCGCCATATCGTATTGCCCCGCCAAAGCTAAATGAGTTGAAGGAACAGTTGCAGGATTTGATAGATAAAGGCTTTATTAGGCCTAGTGTTTTGCCTTGGGGTGCGCCAGTGTTATTTGTTAAGAAGAAGGACGGAACAATGAGGATGTGCATTGATTATCGACAGTTGAACAAGGTCACTATCAAGAACAAGTATCCATTGCCGAGGATTGACGATTTTTTTGATCAGCTCAAGGGTGCCAAGGTATTTTCAAAGATTGATTTGCGATCCGGCTACCATATGTTTAGGATTAGGGAATCCGATGTCCCTATGACAGCCTTTCGCACTCGGTACGGGCATTATGAGTTCTTAGTGATGTCATTCGGGTTGACAAATTCCCCAGCTGCCTTTATGGATTTGATGAACCGAGTGTTCATGCCTTATTTGGATTTGTTCGTGATTGTCATCATTTATAATATTCTGATTTATTCCTGCAGTCGGGAGGAGCACGAGCAGCGCCTTCGAGTCATCCTCGAAAATCTGAAGGACAGTCAATTATATGCTATGTTTTCCAAGTGTGAGTCCTGGTTGAGCTCAGTTTCATTCTTAGGTCATGTTGTATCAGCAGAGGGTATCCAGGTAGATCCAAAAAAGATTTTAGCAGTCAAGGATTGGCCAAGGCCCACATCAGCTACAGAGATTCGGATTTTCTTGGGCTAAGCAGGTTACTATCGTCGATTTGTGGAGGGATTTTCATCTATTGCAGCCCTGATGACCAGGTTGACTCGGAAGAGGGCCCATTTCAGGTGGTTAGATGAGTGTGAGGCTAGCTTTCAGAAGCTCAAGACAGCCTTGACCACGACACCAGTGCTGGTTTTGCCCTCAGGTCTAGGGCCATATACTGTGTATTGTGATGCTTCTCGGGTTGGGCTTG